>NIJG01000107.1:322866-351320 GCA_002201625.1 Euglossa dilemma
TCACCTTCAGTTCACATTTACTTTGTTAATTTTTTCAATTTCCATTTTCAACCTTATCCTTCAATTTTTACTTTATTAATTTCTTTAACCTTTGTTCTCAATTTTATTCTTCAATATTTGCATCGTTAATTTCTTCAGTTTCTACAAAAATTCTTTACATACGTCTGCAAATTTCCAGCAAAGTCTTCGCTGATTTAAAATAAAAAACAATGTAAATACACAACCAGGAAAAGGAAAAGTGCAAGAGCATAATGGCTGGCACGACTTATGAAAGGAACCATTTTTCCTGCGATCCTTTGATCCACTGGCTGTAACATTAAATAGGATCTGCAAGCCCGAGATGGAAACACGTGTTACGAATGTGTTGCACGCGTCCGTGGGAATGCCGTAATGCTATTCGCACTGACATAGCGTAAGAACTGCTTCTTTTATTCATAAATAAAAAAGAAGGCCGCCGTCTTTCAGGAGGAATCGAATCGAGATTATGAAACCCGCGTGCACGTGCGATCTTTCGACTTTTTCCGCGGACACGTGCTGCCTTAACTCCGGCTTTATTACATCTTCGCTTCGGCTGTCATCGCGAATTATGCCATCGTTCGTCTAAATCAGCGATGTCAACTCCCACGAGTGTAATTTTGTCGAGTATGAAAAATATCAGAACTAAGGGAAAGGAGAAAGGAAAAGAAACGAAAAAATTCACGCGTCTATAAACGTTCTAGAGTCTACGTTTCACGTTTCTTTTTATATTTGTACTCGAAACTTTATTCTCACGTTTATTTATTATTCCTCTTTCCCTCGAGAAAATTCCATCTTAGTATTTTAGCAGTTAGAAGTTGGTACTTTAGCGATTTAGTGGTTTATCCATAATAAATCTCGCTGCTCCAAATCCTGTCTTCGAAGCCAGTTTTGCCTTCGATCTTTCCTCGATCCGTATCGATTCTTCTTTTTCTACCAAAACTCAATTTTAACCAATTAACACTAATCCTACCTTGGCCTAAATGACCGTTATTAAAAATGTCATTCGAAATTCCGCGTTCAACGTTATAATACAAGCCACTTATCTTCGCGATTTTTCTTCCAATGTACGTGCAATCGATCTTTCAATATTTCCCTTTATTTCATATTTTTAAGAATTCTACTACTTTTTTATTTACCGGTCATTTAACCGTGGTAGGTTTAGTATTAATAAACGTATCGTACTAAATTTCGTGTTTTATATTGCGCTATCAGTGGTTATCGACGAAATATCTCTCATTTTCTACGACTCGATCGTAATTACTAATAAAATATCAACTCAACTTAGATTGAGATTTAAAAAATTTCTCTTGATTTATATTTAGAATTTCAAATACTCGAGAAACCGTAATTATACTCTCGAAGAGGTTGAGAGTCTTTTCGCTAAACGATTCATTGCTCGTAACATAAACAAACATAAAAAGAATCTTATTAAAAATTTTGCAATCTAATTCTTCGCGTCAGAAACGTAATGTTAAACACGCTGAAAATTTTTCCGATATCTCCGTTTATTTAACCTGTTCCTACATCGTGTTTCTCGATACTCGATATATATTTACGAACGCTAAACGAGCCTAATGACAGGTTGCACGTATGTCTATCGTATCTCGTCGAATCATGCTGAAATTAAACAGAAACTAGAGCCACTTGCGTATATATTCGTCGAATTAATTTCATAATTAATTTCATCCTTATAATTAATACTCTTGTAGTCGATCATGGGTAATCCACATAGTCGACAACGTGTTAATCGCGTTAATGGTAAATGAAAGTTTCAGAACCACCTGTGGCAAAAGGTTTTCGATCGGACACAGCGATACGGAAGTGGCTGAAGGCGTTGCAAAGACTATGGAACACGTCTACGGTATAGTGAACGGGAAAATAAACACTGGAGATTTATCGGGTTGTAAGAAATATTATTTTAAACCTTCCAGAGATAATTGTTTCGACGTCGTTACGATATTTTATACCCGATCGATATCTTTTCGCCGAGAATAGCGATTGTTCCGAGGAAAATAAGCCTCGAATTTATCATATTTATTTAGACGACACAACGAGTAATAAAACAACGTAGGATTTTTCATAGATAGTTCAATATTTCGACGATTGGCCAACGATTCCTACGAAGAACAATAATCCCTCCAAACAGAATAAATTTTAAAATATAACCGATACCTAATTTTTCTTAATTAATTTCACGTTGCTAGGCGAATACTGCTTAACATTTTTCTGCGAATCGCGATTACTCCTCCAAAAATAAATTCCAAATTCAATACGCAAATAACAATTCCGAATATTTCTCAGCTAAACGAATCTTCAGTTTGATATATTACTCGAATTAATATCAATATAATCATTCGAATATAACTGCTGACTAACATAGAAACGCTGGTAATAATTCACCTCTTAATATGCCAAGATTTACATAAACTTGACTTTATTTACTCCCGTTATCTAAATTTAAATATCCCCGCCTGTCCTCTTTATGTCACTCGAAATTTTAAATAATCCTCGAGAAATCAAGCTTTCCTACCACATCGCGTTTCTGATTACACGATGTACAATTTTATTATTCGAAATCAATCCGTTCCATATATCAACTAGCAATAGCTATCTGTCTGACCCCGGTTCCTCATCGTCCACAAACAAGCATATTCATATTCCGCTGTCTCATTCCGCGTATCTCGTCGTCTATCGTCCGATAAACTCGAAAAAGATATATATAAAGATATATATATAAATGAATTTTTCTCCAACACCCGTTGATTCCTATGTATTTCGCATCAGCTTCCTCGCTTCGCTTTATTTGCTCGTTGTTTATCGTTCAGTAAACCCCGAAAGCGACGCGTTCCAGTTGCCCGACGGGCCCGCTGTCATTAATTTCCACGAATCGCGGCAGAATTCGTCTTTTTCATTTCGTTTTACGCTGATAAGGATGAGACAGGGTTTCGTTTATAGCGGCAATTACGAATGCAAATGTTTTCGTTTGCTCTACCGTGATCCGACACGGCGATGCAACGATCGCTCAGCTCGACTCGAAATGCGGGCAAACACCGGTAGATATTTCATTATCAATGCATTATCGTGACACGGAAATGACAGTCGGTTATCGGTGCAATCGTAGAAAGGAATATTGTAATATAATCAGCGTCGACGTATTTTTCCGCGAGCTCGATGCTGTTTGCAATTCCTCGGCCGCCATATTGCAATCCTCCGGATCTCTGTTTCAGATTTCTTATTTCTTTTAAAAGCAATTACTCCGCTGAAATTATCCTTCATAGTATTTTCGTGGACTAGAGATAGGTAACACCGATTTATTTAGTCGATAACTGTAATCTGATCGAAATTGTACGTACTTGTAATTTGTTCCTTATTATTTGCTACTCTTTTCTTCGTTTCTTTTTCAATGTCAGTGATTCTTGATCTTTCCTTGCGTTTCTACTTAAGATTTTGTAAGAATTTATAAGCAAGAGCCAAGCGAGTGCATAATCTATTGCAAGATATAGAATACCGAGTAGAAATAGATCTATTATCAGTTCTATTATTTGCGATAAGAAAGAAGCAAGTGTACGAATAAACATTATTCGTACGATTTAGTATAAAACTTGCTGAAATTCAAATTTTGCAATCGATACATTTGAAGATCACGAAAGCGGAATTATTTCGTTGTGAAATTATTGAATGATCGTGACCAGTTGATCGGAGAAAAGTATACCGAATTTGATAGAAGCCGTAACGAGCGCAACCGTATATCTATAAAATCGCGACCTTGAATACCAATGCCAATAATCATCCCGTCGATCGAGTAATTAGAGGAACATTATTGTCTTCCGTGAAAATCACAATGCGCACTTTCGTAACGCCTTTATAAAACCGCGCAAGAGCTGAACAACTGAATAATATAGTAGCTGAATAAAATTTTAATATTCCCGTTAATTATATTCTCGATCGTCTACGTAAGGAAAGACCCACGAAAATAGTGGCAAATCCAAAGAGAACGCTTAAAATAAATAAAGAAATGAAGAAACGAAATGAGAAAGACACGTAGTCCCGAAAAATAATCGACAAGGATCGCTATTTGCTCGTGGTAATCGATAACGTCTCGGAAAATACTCGAGAGATCAGACGGCGTAAATAATCTCGGCTAATTAATGATACATTCATCGCTAATCTCACGATACACCAGAAATCAGAGATAACACCGAATTCGCAGACATTCCTGTTTTTCTTCGACCTAAACTGGCGTCTTCTTGTGCCTTAACCAGGCTTTAACTTCCGGTTCGAACCGCTTACAAGGAGATTCTCTCCTTTTCTAAATTCTTTTGCAATTCTTTTTCCTCTTTTTACATCGAACGACTCGCGAATATCGATTAATCCGCGAATTACTTCTCCACTTATCAGGAAATAAAGACTTTCGTAGATCGTGACACGATACAATCGCAAATCCTATATCTATCACGTCTAGCGACGATTGAAACGATTTCTCGTCGAATTTTCGAATCGGTGCACAGTGGGCCAGGAGCTCCTAAAAAAGAGGCCAAAAAGGGGTACTCACATTTTTTTGAAAGTATCATCGTATCCTAGATACTTCGAGGTACGTATTTCCCGATTTTCATGCAATTCGATTAATTATTATTCTTTCAACGAACCTCGCAAGAATTCAAACGATTTCCCGCCTTCCTACCGAATTTTCGAACCGGTGAACAGTGGGCCAGGTGATCCTAAAAAGTCATAAAAAATCATCGCATTTTCATAAATTCAAAGTGTCATCGTATTCTAGAGACTTCAAAGTGACTATTTCCCAATTTCTGTGCAATTCAATTAATTATTATTCTTACAACGAACCTCGCAAAAGAGAGAACACGAGTAACACATCATCTTCATACTTGAAACATCTCGTAAACAAATATTGGATCGTTCACAAAGTCATTTCATTTTTATTTTATTCGGCTGAAGTGTGAAATTGGCTGTTGAAAAATACAATTAGATCCTCTGTTGCTAGAAAACGAAATGACTTCCCGAACAATCTAATAGATACTTCGAAGTACCTTTTTCCTAACTTGCATGCAATTCAATTAATTAATATCCTTACAACGAACCTCGCAAAAGAGAGAACACGAGTAACATATCATCTTCATACTTGAAACGTCTCATAAACAAATATTGGATCGTTCACAAAGTCATTTCATTTTTATTTTATTCGGCTGAAGTGTGAAGTTGGCTGTTGAAAAATACAATTAGATCCTCTGTTGCTAGAAAACGAAATGACTTCCCGAACGATGTAATAGATACTTCGAAGTACCTTTTTCCTAACTTGCATGCAATTCAATTAATTATTATCCTTACAACGAACCTCGCAAAAGAGAGAACACGAGTAACATATCATCTTCATACTTGAAACGTCTCATAAACAAATATTGGATCGTTCACAAAGTCATTTCATTTTTATTTTATTCGGCTGAAGTGTGAAGTTGGCTGTTGAAAAATACAATTAGATCCTCTGTTGCTAGAAAACGAAATGACTTCCCGAACGATGTAATAGATACTTCGAAGTACCTTTTTCCTAACTTGCATGCAATTCAATTAATTAATATCCTTATAACGAACATCGCAAAAGAGAGAACACATCATCTTCGTACTTGAAACGTCTCATAAACAAATAGATTCGTTAGCTCTTTTCGTTTCTGACGGTAACAAGCAACCGCGGGGCGGGAAATTCGAACATCGCGCGATTCGCGGTTACGTAAGCGCGACAGCGGCGGACAAAGCGATCTCGCGGTCGCGTGTGCAACCTGTAATTCTCTTTCATTCAAGGGTATCAGGTTTCCGAGGTACATACGTGTCTCCGTTGCCGGAGTTCCCGCGTCTCCGTATCCGTAGTTTCGCCAGTCGATCTCGCCAATTACTCACCAGAGGAATTGGCCTCGAGCCATAAACGGGGGTTGCCCTTTGTTTCGAGCTGCCATTTCGAGGAGAAGGGAAACGGCAATTTTCTTTCCCGATAATCCAGCAAAATCGCAGAATCGTTGGCAGATTTTGGACCTAGGCACTTGTTGATCCTGCACGCAGGTGGTCGTGAAAACTTTTATAGCTACGCGTTCGCGTGATTTCTATATAAGACGCAAAAAAACGTTTCTATCAACGTACAGAAGGATAGAGCGTCGATTTTACCTAATTTCGATGTCGAATTCGTCGATTTATCCGGTAAATTCGTCGGCAAAGACAAGAAGAATCCTTCGAGTTTGCAATGCGACGAGGAAACGCATTTGAAACGCGGTTTGAGTTCATTGAACGGTCGCGATTCGCGAGGTATGCGAGGAAATTTGCTCGAGAGGAAAAACGGAGAAAAAGAGACGGATAAACGGAGGATTACGAGACGGTTGGGAAAATGATGAAAATGAAATTGCCGGTTGGATAATCGCGGCGATTAGGCGTGGAAATTACGATCGAAGTAACTCCGTTGTAATTGGCGCGCGTGGCGGCGAAATTTTCCAATTAGCCTTGTTAAAATTTTATCGCACGTGGCTCGATTATCTAATCGTCGATCGAACCCGTCGACTTATCGAGATCTAGGCTTCTGTGTCTGTTTTCTTCTTCTCCAAACCGTCGAATCTCAGTCGTTCTTTCTCTTCTCTCCGTTTCTTCCCACTCGTCGACTTATCTCCGCTTCCATTCCGCTCTTAATCCAGAAAACTTGATTTAACGAGCGCATCTATCTTCGCGTCGCTCGATTCTACTTGATAACTCGACTATTTCCAACCGTTTCGTTTCGTACGACTTCTGGAAACGTTCGGGAAACTATCTGTGATAATGGACGATTAACTTACGCTTCGACAAACAACGCTCGGTTCACACGATAGTTGGTTTACCTCTGGTTTACACACCGGTGAAACGAATTCGGTGTGGTGCCAAGTGTGAAAATCATCGAGTCATTTGGAATTTCTCGGCGTCGAATCACGTGTTTAACAACAGCCTTATTAGAACATTGTCGTGGCACTCGGGGACCCGGAAGTAACGAGGGAGTAACAATTTCTAGAGTCGCTGCTTTACCTTTCCGGATCGCGATTTTATCAGAAATATAAAAGCATAAAAATTTCGTGTGATACCTTTTTCAAAACCTTACTCTTCGTTTAAATCCAGTAACACATTCGTCGCATTTATACTCCAAATATCCGATTCTCACAGAACGACGAACTAAAATCATAACAAAACTACAAACCAGTCCAACAACGAAGATATAAAGACACAGAAATTCTATATCAAGCTTCTTTAAAACTCTCGGTTCCCGAAAAGAAAAGGAAACTGCAAACCAAACGTCAAACAAACAACACGATGACAACGTAAATTCATTTCGCTGTTACGCAAGGACTATCCGTTATGTTCCAAGAGGACATTCACTCGTAACTGCCATAACAATGCATTCGAATAAACATCCGAACTCGGACTCGAACTCATCAGCCACTAATCCTTCTCGATACTTAGTATCCTCTGGGTACACTCACCTGATCATCGAACAACGTCGTCTGGTCTCGCTTTCCTGTCGCGAGAACCTACCAGGAAAAAGAAGACAAAGAGAGAGAGAGGGAGAGAGGATGGAATCACGAGAAAACCCGAGCTCGTAGGAAACGGATGGAACGTCGTCAGAGAAATCCCCCGGAGTTCTCCAGTGACGTCAGGACGCTTCACGGGGCCCAAAGGCATCGTCCAATGGCCGCGCGACGCCGCTGGTGGGGCATCGCTTTCGTCTGCACGCGCTATAAAGCCCCACTAATTGTCCACGCGGCGTACAGTCGGTGCGTGCCCCCTTTTAAACGACGATGTAGTGCGGCGCCCGAAAAATCGCTGATCTCGTGCACCGTCGGCCAAGATCATTGTCGCGATCGAGATCGAGCACGTGCCCCGGGACACTGGGATCACGGGAGTCGTTGCGATCCGCGTTAAAATTGTTCCTCGTATCACCGAGAATACTGTGAAAACGAAGAAGTACCAAGAGAAGCTCGATTTTAGTGTCCTACGGAGATTTGGATCGAGACCTGGATCGAGATCTGTGATAGCAAGTGGTGCCAAGTTTAAGGTAAACCATGTAGTTCGGATCGACGTGTATCAGGTGAATCCTTCGTTGTCCTGTTTAGCCTTGGGATGAGGCAGGTAAGAGGACGAAGTGAATAGCCTCTCGTTTCGATAGATCCAAGGAAGCTTCTCTGACGAATAATAATAACTCTGCAACCTGGATTGAGATCGGTGATCGTCGCCTAACGGGAACCAGTAAACACTGTTTTCCCTTGACTGTGTCGTTTTCTTATCTAATTCCGACCTCGAGACTGATACAGATAAACCAAGAAGAGTCTCTCGAGTTTTCTAAAATATTTAACCTAAAGATTGGACGGGATCCGCGAGAGACAGACCGGTTATTCAGATATCCGTCGAGGATTCGAACGATTCGCTTGCTCGGGGACTTTCTTTCCCCGATACCGATTTGTTGCTGAATTTTCTCTCGACGGAGAAAGAGACGCGACCCTCTCTTCGCGATGGACTGGTTACAGGTGAAACCGACGATCGTTCCACTTCGGGATCGACGTCTCATATGAATTTCCCAATCGCGAGATCCTCATCTCGCTTTCCCTGATCGACTCGAGGGCGAGGAAACTGGCCTGCGATATCGCGTATGCAAAATCATGCAACTGTGCTAGCCGCGTTTGCTAATTACCTCTTCTGGGACATAAAAGCTGTTCAAGGTCCGCACTTTCGTGTAACCGGTTGCCAGCACACGCTGGACAAACAGGTGTCGTTGGCGAGCGTTGGAACGGAAGCGATCGATCGATAGCGATCGTCCTGAAATCGTTCCGACCGGTCGTTCCGAGTTATGACGAGTTTAATTGGTCTACTTGCGGATAAGTTATTGCGGCCGTGATACGCGTTCTGGAAAATCGATCCCTCGTCCCCGCGGTCTACCGTTTTCCGATCGGTATTTCTCCGATCGGTATTTCTCCGATCGTTTCTCGACGCGGTGAATCTATAAGGATCTGCAGGAAAGTGGTTCTAGTGAAAAATTTGGGAGTAGAGTATCGAAGCGGAGAAGATGAGGTTGACATGCTAAAGAATTTAAAGTTACGAAGAATTTGTTAAGTTAACTTTTATTCTTCGTTGCATTCGATTATTTTCGGAGATAGCGAGAAGTTGAACGGAATTTCACAGAGTTCCAGGGTTTGTTGTAATTAAATTTCTGTTTTTTAGCGTATTTGGAACACTGAGCCGTTGATACTTGAGTTATTCTGGTGATCTTCAGTACATATCGATTCGCGAATTTTCTTTCATCCGAAAATCGGTATTCGAAAATAGATCGATTTTAGGAGATTCCATTTCCTTCAAATTCTCATATTTCTCGACGAATCTGACGAGTCTCCCTTTCTACTTTGAATTTCGAAATTTTCCCTTGTCAATTTTTTAGGACATTTGTGAGAAAAGGGTCCATAAACCAAAATGGCAACTCGTGTAAATTGAGTCGAAAATTATAGGGAACACAAAAGAGTCCTCCGTTTATCTGAATTTTTGAAAAGTTGAATACAAACGCGAAGAAGTATTTGTAGACGATCCGTTAAACGATCTAGAGATCTATCGATCACTTTTTCAGAAGCATTGTCGACGTTCCATATATTTCAATTAGGTATAATTCCTGTAATCGATGATATCTCGCGAATGGTATTTTTATTTCATGTAAGACGGTTGATAGATATATTTATTTTCGGAAAAAAAACTTGCATCGATTTACTTGGTAATTTAATAACAACGATTCAGACAAAAGTGCGTCCGTGTTATTCTCGCACGTGATCCGGAAATCAGCGGCAACTCGATTGATCATTGTTCTACGCGGGGAATAGATGAGAAACGAGTAGTCGATAGATCCAAGCGTGTTTACCTGGTATTTCTTTTTTATCGAAGGAAATGTATTTTTATTGTCGTGTCGTTTGCACGGGTAAAAATGCAAGCTTCAATGCAATTACTGCATAATGATAAGAATCTATTATGATCGAGCAGTTATTTAAAGTGCGTTTACTTTGCATACAGTTCCTTTTTTCCCTCTTTTTGCCGCAGATAAAAAAACGTATTTAAGTACATTTTGCTTTTAAAGATTTGTTTTTTATCCTCGCAGCTAATATAAGAATCTATTTAAGAAAAAAAGGAAAAATAACAATTCTTCTTTCCGCCTACGCAATCCTTTTTTTATCTCTCCGCGAATTTCCTGTTTCTGAATATTTAGACGTATGGGAATCGGAAGATTCGAATACTTAAAAATACGAAAATTCGAAAATTTAAAGACACGAAAATTCGAAGATTCGAGTATTTAAAATAATGGAAATTCGTGGATTGGAAAATTTAAAAACACGAGAATTCGAAGGTACTAAAATTTCAAAGCTCTAAAAGTCTCTAAAAGGTCGTAAATTCGAAATTGCGTTTTTCACATGATCGCGGCATTTAAATGCTTCGTCTCTCGTCGAACAAATTTCACAGCTGATTTTACATCCACGCGAATCCGCGACTTTTAAATGCATTTTCCTTATCTCGGATCTTAAACGCTTCTGAATTCTTAATTCAGAAATAGCCGTCGTGAATTACTCGTCATTCGACGCACTCGTCGTTCCCGACGTCGATCGATCGATCCTTTATTCCTTGATCCGTTCCGCCAGGATCCTTCTCTCGCGTTTAACTTTCCGCTTCGTTCAAACCAGTCATGGTATCCGCGAAATACTTTATGCAAATTTCACCGTGCCCGTAGAAAATAGCAGTTATGTCACGGACTCGTCGCTTCCGGTTCTCCCGCCATTAACGCTCTTTTTTTATCCGCCCAAGTCCCGTGGTATTCGCAGCGATCGTTAATTACACGTAACCGTAATAAACAAGGATCTCGACTTATGAAACATTTATTAGAGTTCGTCCTGCGTTTTACACGTGTTCTCCCTTGCCGATTACCCGATCGCGATCTAACGAAACATGAAAGGTCTCGCGAGAAATCCGAGATGACATCCGACGTTCTCCTAAGGATCCTGTCGCAAACGCAAACGTGAAAAAAAATATCCTTTAACGCGAGAAAAAATGATTTAGTATTCGTTGAACCTGTGATTCACAAGATCGAAACTTCAATCGGTTATAAAATAAAAATAGTAATAGGAAAAATTACTATTATCTTATTATTATCAATACCTTTAAACGTGATATTCGCGATGGCAGAAAATCTCGAAGAATTCGCGAAGAATCGAACCTTCCACGAATTATCCTGATAAATAAAATAAAAAAATAAAATAACGCAAACGCGAAATAGAAATGTACTTAAAAACCCGAGAGAATGGTGTGGTATTCGTTGATCTTTGCGTCTAACGTCCGAGTGATATGCAAGATCGAAGCTTCAATAAATTATAAAATAAAAATAGTAACAGGAAAAATTACTATTATCTTATTATTATCAACATCTTTAAACGCGGTATTCGCGATGGTAGAACATTTCAAAGAATTCTCGAAGAATCGAACCTTCCGCGAATGATCCTTGTAAATAAAATAACGCAAACGCGAAACGAAAAGATGTTTAAAAATTCGAGGGAGTATTTGTCGTTTGATATTCGTCGATCTTTGCGTTTAAAGTCCGAGTAGATATGCAAGATCGAGAATTTCGATCGGTTGAATTGCACGGTGTAAATATGGTATCGCGTTGTAGGATGGACGAAAAACGAGCGTGCAAAAGGGGATTTCTCTTTGGGGATAAAAAGATTTGTTAGAGGACGAAGGCGGTAGGACAAAGCGTTTAATTGGCGGCGAATTAAGGACTCAATTATGGAAAGAGGCGTTCCTGGAGACGGTGGTTCTCGATTCAGTATTGGTGGCGTCGACCTTCGTCCAGCGAGGAGTAAAAAATCGGTTAACGGTGTCAAATTTTTATCGGCAATTTTTCTTCAATGACACTTCAGTTTAAATTATATTTAATTCGTGTAATGGACTGAATCGAGCGATATTTAAATTTCCATAGTAGCCGGAATTGAATATTTTAATTTATATGATGGACTGAATTGAAGGATATTTAAATCTCAATAGTAGCCGGAATTGAATATTTTAATTTGTATAATGGACTGAATTGAACAACGATATTTAAATTTCAATAGTAGCCGGAATTGATTGAATATTTTAATCGTGTAATGTAACTGAAACGGAATTGAATGATATTCGAAATCCTGTAACATTCCAATTTTAACGACGGACGTAAACCAAATGACATTTGAATTAAAATAAATTACTGAAATTATCCTGGAATTACGACGTCTTGTTTATAAGCGAACAGTCTCTTGAAAAATGAGACAACTACATTAATAAGATAACAGGGTGGAGCCGTAGTAATTTTATCTCATAAACGAATTACTTTTGACGTTAATTGCCATCCACGGGAATAAGAAATTAGCCGACGCTGTCAAATTCTTCTCGATAATATTTATCGGATAATTGGAATTCGAATAATAACGTAAAATCGAATTACATTTGAACTCCAATAATTACCCTGAATCAAACGATATCCAAATTTGCAAAAATGATGAAAATTATCCCAATTTCACGTTTTCCTATAAACGAAAAATCCTGTGAAACCTGTACCTAATGAATACATTCTAAATAACTATATCTATAAATAACTAAATCTAAATAAATAATTAATCGCTAATCGCACAGGCGATAGTTTACAGGAAAAATTAAAGAAAAACTCGTTTCTCGAGAATTTCGCTCGGATAATATTCGAATTTCAATGCCGGATCTCGAGGCAAACATGAAGCAACTGATATTCAAATTTGAAAAAGAAAATTCTCGAAGTTATCTACAATGTTGCTTCTCCTTGTCCCCAAAGGAACGACCTCTCGAATCGAATACAGTCCAGTATCAAGATATCGAGACAAACTGGAACTCGAGGTGTGGTACTTCGTCATTTAAATGAATTACCTTTGACGTTAATTACCAGCTGCATACCTCGCGGCGGTATATTTCATGCACTTTATTTCCGCGACCTCTCCTAAACCGATATTTCTATCTTCTACCATTTCCTGACTCGAGAAAGACCTTTAACGAACAACGGCAGAAAACCTCGCAGCCGAAATTCGGGAAAAAAAGGTGGCAGCAAGAAACGAAGCGTTTAGAGGAACGTATAATGTAGCATATAATGTAAGCGACTGTAATAAACCTTCGATATTATCCTGCATTCTGCAATAACCTTGCAACAATGACCAGCAGTCCGTCATATTTTTTCCCGCTGTGCAACAAATCGCAGAATTCAGATCGCTTTTTCCAGCTTCATCAACAATAGGCCTGGCCTCACCTTGAAAATCCGCTCCTTTGCTCGCGATCGTATCGGGCCGGAGGAGGAAAAAGTAACGCGAAATATGCACTCACTATAATCGCATTTCCGTCCTTTCAACAGACCCGAAGGCTCCATCTTCGTCTCCGCTTCGCTAACAGCGTTGCTCTCTCGACTCCTTCAGTCTGATAAAACGAGCATAGTCTACTTTGAAGAACAAAGGGCGAGTATGCTACTTTCCGAGATCATCGGTAGTATCGTAGTATCGGTGGCATAGTGAAGCTCTCTCGTGAATATTAATTTTCGATTTTCCATTTTCATATTTCCCCGATGTAGACACGTATTTTACAGTCTTTGTCTTTGTATTTATTTTCGTCTTTGTTAACAATGTTCCTTCTCTTTGGTCTCCTGTTTCCTTTACTTTTTCGTCCATTATTATCTTCATATTTCTATTACCAATTGTTATTTCGTCTATCAGCGATTTGAACAATTGATACTTTCGTCTATCGGTAGCATAGTGAAGCTCTCTCGTGAATATTAATTTTCGATTTTCCATTTTCATATTTCCCCGATGTAGACACGTATTTTACAGTCTTTGTCTTTGTATTTATTTTCGTCTTTGTTAACAATGTTCCTTCTCTTTGGTCTCCTGTTTCCTTTACTTTTTCGTCCATTATTATCTTCATATTTCTATTACCAATTGTTATTTCGTCTATCAGTGATTTGAACAATTGATATTTTCGTCTACTATTATCTTCATATTTCTATTACCAATTGTTATTTCGTCTATCAGCGATTTGAACAATTGATACTTTCGTCTATCGGTAGCATAGTGAAGCTCTTTCGTGAATATTAATTTTCGATTTTCCACTTTCATATTTCCCCGATGTAGACACGTATTTTACAGTATTTGCCTTTGTATTTATTTTCGTCTTTGTTAACAATGTTCCTTCTCTTTGGTCTTCTTTTTCCTTGACTTTTTCGTCCATTATTATCTTCATATTTCTATTACCAATTGTTATTCCGCCTATTATTATCTTCATATTTCTATTACCAATTGTTATTTCGTCTCTCAGCGATTTGAACAATTGATATTTTCGTCTATCGGTAGCATAGCGAAGTTCTTTCGTGAAATTAATTTTAAATTTTACACTATCATATATCTCGGATGTAGACACGTATCTTCCAATCTTTGTCTTTCTATTTATTTCCACCTTTGTTAACAATTTTCCTTTTCTTCTCCTTTTTGGTCGTGAGGGTCACTTTTAGCATTTCACTTTTCTATCTTCATATTTTTACCTTCATATTTCTATTACCAATTGCTTATTTCGTCTATCAACGATAATTGGGATATACGATAATAACATATCATACAAAACCATGCAAATAATCAATGATCCTGAAAAGTTGCTATCGCGACAACTCTGCAAATTTGCAAGTGCGATTTCCTAGCTCCAATAACTTAACCGAGTGCACTTGAGACGAATGCGATTTACGGGGTCAGGTTTACGGAGTTAATTATGTCAGAGGTATAACATGGCATATCGCAGTCGCGTGAACTCGTTAGGCGACGATTTTGATTTATTTCCTGACAGATCTAGGCGATCTATTGGTTTAAGAGTTATTGGTTTAAATTAACGATACGTCTGACGTATCTTCATGGTTACCCTGTGTTTAGCGATATCTCTAGAGAGAATGGAGACGCTTGAATAGGATTTTAATGGAAGAAAGTTGGGAGAGTTGTGCAGGTGGTTTGCGAGGAAGGTTCACCTTGAACTCGGTTTCGCGGTAATTCTGATTGAGTAATCGTCGGTTCGCAGAGATCGAGATAATGACAGTGATGGTGGAGTCGGTGAAAGCCGAGGAGGGCGAACGTCCGAAGATCGAGACGTTCGACGACATCCTACCGTACGTCGGCGAGGCCGGCCGCTACCAATGGCTGCTCTTCATCGTGCTGCTGCCCTTCACCTTCGTCTACGCGTTCCTCTACTTCACGCAGTTCTTCATCACGCTGGTGCCTAACGAGCACTGGTGCACCGTGCCGGAGCTCAGCGGATGGGACCTCACGGACGAAGAAAAGTGAGCGAAATTTACATTGCCAATTCGATTCCGTTCCAGCGTTGAATTATTGAACGCTCGGTTGTTAGTCGTTTACGTGGCTGGAAATTGAAAAGATTCGCTGCGCGGATATGTGATACCGTTTCCAACGATTCGACCTTTCACGGCGTGCAACTTTCGACTTAGAAGATTTTCGTTATATGAAAATTTAGGAATCTAAAAATTTGAAAACTCGGATATACTGATATTTGAAAATTCGGAAATTCGGGAATCCCGATATTTGAGAATTCGGAAATTCGGGAATCCCGATATTTGAGAATTCGAAAATTTGGGAATCCCAATATTTAAGAATTCGGAAATTTGGGAATCCCAATATTTGAGAGTTCGGAAATTCGGGAATCCCAATATTTGGGAATTCGGAAATTCGGGAATCCCAATATTTGGGAATTCGGAAATTCGGAAATCCCAATATTTGAGAATTCGGAAATTCGGAAGTCCCAATATTGGAAAATTCGGAAATTTGAGTATTCCAATATTTGAGAATTCGGAAATTCGGGAATCCCAATATATAAAAATTCGGAAATTCAGGAATCCCAATATTTGAAAATTCAGGAATTGGGAAATTCCTAAAATTCAAAAATTCCTTGCAGTAAAAATCCAAACTACGAAATCCCAAGCTTCCAAACTTCCAAAACAATATCTAAAACCTAAAAAATTCGACAATTGGAAGACTGTAAAGCATAAAGAAAAATGATGAATCGCAACTTGTCGTTCTGAACCTAATAGCTCGCAGAAAATTTACCGTGACCTCGCGATATCGGCCAGCTACGTAACAACCATTTTACCTTGCATCGAGCGCGATTAATAGAAAATCGGTGCGCATTATCGCCAAAGATTCCACGCGGTGGTTAATTATAACCACCTATCTCGAGACGCGTGTACACCTACGAAATCCACCTGATACACCTGATCTAGCGCACGTGTATCAATCCAGCCTTCCCGAAAGCCGGTCTGTTTTCCGCACAGATGGCAATAAATCCTCGCCAACAGAATCTTCCACTTGCTCGGAGATTTCCATTTCCCTGTCGGTGATAACGTATCGCGTCGCGACAATTAGTTGCATCCAGCCATAATATTTGCATCTACCTGTTAAACGGATCAAAACTCATCGTCTGCCTCCGATAAACGTACCTTGCCGATAAATATACCTCCGAATGAAACCCCTCGCTTCCTGATAATCGTCGCGACGACCACGTTCTCGATGACTACGAGATTTGCTTCTCTTAGAGGCGTCACCGAGGAAAACCGTTGTCGCAATGTATTTCCCACTGAATCACCGACGACGAGTCGAAAGAACGCGCGTAAGCCGGTGATTTCCTAGCGTCCGAGGGCAGGCCGGAAACCAGTTTGGTCGACGACCTCCGGCAGATTCTAGACGTCCACGTTCCAACTGGTCAACCACAGTCGATTCTTTCTCCTTCCACGCGTCTCTTTCTCTACCTTGCAAATAGAACAGGCAGACGTGCCGGGATCGGCAATTAAATCTGAACGCTATCGGAATATCCCCGATGTAAACACGTATCTTCCAGAGTTTACCTTTCTATTTATTTTCACCTTTCTTAACGATTTTCCTTTTTCTTTTTTTTTTTTTTTTTTTGGTTGTGAGGATCACTTGTGATATCTCCGCATATGCTGATTTAATAATCGTTTTCTTCTCGGATTTGTTTCCTCGGTTTTTCTGGTCGAGAATATCGGCTGAGCTTGTTTCTTCAGTTTTTCTAGTTTAAATGGCTATTATGCTGATTTGAATAGGATTTCTCCGGCCTGGGTTATTTCTTGATTACAGACCTTTATACGAGAGAGTATTTTTCTCAAAAACTTGTCTACTGAGATCTTGACATTTAACACGTTCATGCCGATAAGTGACAATGATATCAAGGCGATATTTATCTATGTGGCATATCTTTACATAAAAATTAAAAGTAAGGCGTAATAATTTTTAAAACACGACGCGGTGAATGATTTATGAATAATTCGAACTAGAGAATCAAATGCAATTGAACGAGATTATTAGCAGCGTTTTTCTCGTCTTTTCTACCAAGTTCGTCCATTATGGTAACCGATAAAACATCTTCGTTTTCTCTGCTCAGAATCGCGATATCGATAAAATTTTGTCATATATGTCCATAAGTGACAATGATACCAACGCGATATTTATTTATGTGCCAAATCTTTACACAAAAATTTAAAGTACGACGTAATAATTTTTAAATCGCAACGCGAGAATTATTTCTGAATAATTCGAACTAGATAATAAAATACAATTGAACGAAATCATTCCCAGCGTTTTTCTCGTCTTTTCTACCAAGTTCGTTCATTATGGTAACCGATAAAACATCTTCGTTTTCTCTGCTCACAATCTCGACATCGATAAGATCTTGACACATGTGTCCATAAGTGACAATGATACCAACGCGATATTTATTTATGTGCCAAATCTTTACATAATTAAAAGTACGACGTAATAATTTTTAAAACACGACGCAAGAATTATTTTTGAATAATTTGAACTAAGTAATAAAATACAATTGAACGAAATTATTCCCAGCGTTTCTCTGGTTTCTTCGGTCAAGTTCGTCCATTATGGTAACCGATAAAATAACGTTTTATTTTTCTCTGCTCAGGATCGCGATATCGATACCGCCAGCGTCGTCGGAGGAGTTGAAGATGGAAGGTGCAACTGCATTCTCGCGATGCAAGATGTACAACGTGGATTACAAGGAAATAATGGAGAAAGGTATCAGGAAAGCGGATCCATCCTGGCCAATCAAACGGTGCCAAAATGGCTGGACCTTCAATCACACGGTGATACCTTACAGATCCATAGCTGTCGAGGTGAGTTTTTATCGAAAGCGGAATTTCGATAATCGAAGAATAATCATCCCGTAATCTAAACTTTCTCGTGGAAAGCGCGCTCTTTTCGCGTGCAATTCTTATTGCGTAATTACACAGCTTTCGAGTGAAATCGATCGGAATTTCCCTCGAAGTCGAGGAGATACGATTAAACTCGGGGAAATTGCGAGGTTTTTTTTTTTTTTAAATAACTCCCGGCAGGGAACGTTCGATAAATATTCGCAACTTCTCGCAAAGCTTCCGATTAAAACGGGAACAGAGTTATTGAAAAAAAAATGTCCTTGTTGACCGTGCAAACTCGGACGTAGGTGTAATTACTTATTGCGCCGGCTGCTTCTGGACAGAGCTCGTTTAAAGCAGAGCGCAAAATTAAACTCGTTTATCCTTAACGAGAAATTGCCCTCGCAACGATCGCGACGCGTTATCTGCTAATTTTGTAGCGAAAGTGCAACAGGTCCGAGTTCCCGACTTACGAATTACCAGCGAAGTAATTAACCCTGGAAAGAAATGCGAATCGCTCGATAAATTTTTCGCCAATTGCTGTAAAAAATTCGAGGTATTCGAAAATGGTACTTTGTAGCATTCGAAATTATGATATTAATACCTGTGAGACATCGAAAAGTAAACGATAATAAGTTGAATAGATGCCATTAACATAACGGTTGCGAAATTTAGCGAAATTTACTAATACTATATTATTTTCGCGATAACTGCTATTTTTATTTGACATTGCACTCCTCGAATTCGCGAAAAATTCTCGAATTTCGTATAAACAACGATTGTCCGTTAAACGAAAGATGGAAGAGTTGGATAATAATACCTGCGACACATCAAAAAATAAACGATAATAAGCTAAATAGATTCCATTACCATAACCACCGCAAAAGTTACTACTAATAAATTACTTTCTGCGATAATTGCTATTTTTATTTTATCGGATTGTTCGGGAAGAAATTTCGTTTCTTCCCAACAGAAAAATTTGTCTAATTCGTCCGTTTATGATCACGTGAAACGTCTTGACTTAAAAATCATGTTTCATTTTCCCCCAAAAACCCGAAATGAATTTCCTAACAATCCAATACATTACACTTATCTCGCTAATTGAATTTCTCTCTTGAACTAAAAGCGAATAAAAAATTCTCGAATGTCGTATAGACGATTGTCCGTTAAACGAAAGATAGAAGTATAAGACATAAAATTCGAAGATATAAAATTCGCGTGACCGTCGTGCTTGTCATAATTCTAGAACTTAAAATCCCCTTGCGTTTCGATTATTTCATTAGCATTACGGAGGAATACCGCGAAGCTTATCCGAAGGAATTCCTGGATCCCGTCGCGTCCGGGAAATATGCAAACCATTCGTTCCTCCGTTCAGCATCGTTCCCTTTATCCTCCGTCATCCTGCGCAGCCTGGCCATATTTTTCCATCAAGCATAACTGGCTGAAGCGTAATGCATCCTCGGTTTCTGTTGCAGCTGGAATGGGTCTGCGAGAACGCGTTCCTCGGCTCGGCGGCCCAGTCGGCCTTCTTCGTGGGCAGCATGCTCGGTGGCTTGATATTCGGCTACATAGCCGACCATTACGGCAGAATTCCGGCGTTGGTCGCGTGCAACACCGTCGGCTTCGTCGCGTCTATCGGCACCGCGTTCTGCAACAGCTTCTGGAGCTTCTGCTTAGCCAGGATGGTCGTCGGCACGTCTTTCGACAATTGCTTCAACGTGCTTTTCATCATAGGTGAGACATTCGCCGGTGGTTAACTAGGAAAGAAATTTTCTTTCTTTCTTTTCGGGACGAAGGAGCGTCGATGAGAACGCTCGATTTGATTCGCTTCGCTTTATTCGAGAACAATTGCATCAACGTGCTTTTCATCATAGGTGAGACATTCGCGGGTCGTTAACTAGGAAAGAAATTTTCTTTCTTTCTTTTTTGGACGAAAGAGCATCGACTAAAACTCTCGATTCAATTCGATTCGCTTTATTCGAGAACAATTGCTTCAACGTGCTTTTCATCATAGATGAGGAGACATTCGCGGGTGGTTAAGTAGAAAAGAAGTTTTGTTTCTTTTTTCTCGGGACGAAGGAGCGTCGATTATAGAAAACTCTATATGAGAGTCGATTCGCTTTATTCGAGAATAATTGTTTCAACGTGCTTTTCATCATAGGTGAAATATTCGCCGGTAGTTAACTAGGGAAGAAATTTTCTTCCTTTTTTTTTTGGATGAAGGAGGATCGATCAGAACGCTCGATTCGATTCGATTAGCTTTATTCGGGAACAATTGCTTCAACTTGTCGTTAACTAGGAAGAAAATTTTCCTTCTTTCTTTTCGGGATGAAGAAAAGTCGATGAGAACGATGTTTGACTCGATTCGCTTTATTCGAGAACACGCGTCAGTGGAATATCACTTCAACAATTGCTTCAACGTGCTTTTCATC
This sequence comes from Euglossa dilemma, assembly GCA_002201625.1. Lineage (NCBI taxonomy): Eukaryota > Metazoa > Arthropoda > Insecta > Hymenoptera > Apidae > Euglossa > Euglossa dilemma. The sequence goes on from NIJG01000107.1 coordinate 343,606, forward strand.
GTAGGTAAGACATTCGCGGGTCGTTAACTAGGAAAGAAATTTTCTTTCTTTCTTTTTTGGACTTAAGAGCGTCGGTGAGAACGATCGATTTGATTCGATTTGCTTTATTCGAGAACAATTGCTTCAACATGCTTTTCATCATAGATGAAATATTCGCGGGTGGTTAACCAGGAAAGAAATTTTTTTTCTTTCTTTTTTGGACGAAGGAGCATCGACTAAAACTCTCGATTCAATTCGATTCGCTTTATTCGAGAATAATTGCTTCAACGTGCTTTTCATGATAGGTGAGACATTCGCGGTGGTTAATCAGGAAAGAAATTTTCTTTCTTTCTTTTTGTGAGGAAGAAGCGTCGATGAAAACGATGTTCGATTCGATTCGATTCGCTTTATTCGAGAACACGCGTCAGTGGAATATCACTTCAACAATTGCTTCAACGTGCTTTTCATCATAGGTGAGATATTTGCGGGTGGTTAACCAGGAAAGAAATTTTCTTCCTTTCTTTTTCGAGATGAAGAAGTGTCAATGAGAACGATGTTCGATTCGATTCGCTTTATTTGAGAACACGCGTCGGTGGAATATCACTTCATCAATTGTTTCAACGTGCTTTCCTCATAGGTGTGATATTCGTGGGTCGTTATCTAGGAAAAAAATTTTCTTTTTTTCTTCTCGGGACGAAGGAGCGTCGACGAGAACACTCGATTCGATTCGCTTCGTTAGAAAACACGCGTCAGTGGAATATCACGCGTGATAGCGACAGGTGTGAAACGTATGCACAGAGATTACTTTGATTCAAAGCCCACGTGTTAGTAGAACAAGGTTAGGGAGATGGAAAGTGAAACACGCGAGATCTACTTGTAATAAGAGCATAATCGCATCGTGAAAGGGTTCGAGTTCCCACGTTTGCAGTTTGACCGTGTTCTATCCTCTTCCAAATCAGTCACACGCGTAAACCTAGTACCCTAAATCTTCGAGAGTGTTCCTAGAATGGCACCTTACTCTCCAAAGACACTCTAGTATAAATAATCGTATGTGTAACATCACTCGATCTACATACGAGCTCCACCCACGCTGAAGATTTTCATTCTCGCGTGTATTTGGCTTAAGATAAATGGACGTGGCTTTATCGCGTAGCTTTTGTTCTGGGACTAGACCGAATGATCCTAGGGAGGTCTTGGAAAACTCTAGCCTAGGGTTAAAACCCTAACGAGTGTTTCCAGATACTCGTGAGAGGCTACGTGCGACGATGCTGGAATTACCGTGGCTCATAGTTGAGGAAACTAGCTATTCGAGGATTTTAGATGAAACTTGCGAAGATCAGCAGAGTCAAAAAGATAAATATCGAAAATTTGACGACTATCCTACTCAAACTTTCGCACTTGATTATTTCCTAAAATATATACAATTTCCGAGTATACGAGAAAGGTGAATTTTAAGCAACATTAAAACCACATTAGACCTTTAAAAAATAAAATTTTTAATAAAAAATTGAAAATNAATTTATATAATATGATTTATAATTCGCAATTTTCTACGCGAATAAACGTCGTCGCTAATTTTGGCAACAAAAAGTGAACCTAGAACCGGTCCTAATGAACCACAGGTATGTTGACATGAGAAACTTACCCAAAAGTTGCGTCAGAAAAGTGTCGTTGAACGCAGAACCGAAAAAAAGCGAAATTCTTCTTTTTCTTCTTTAAAAAAAACTAATTTCGTCGTATCGAAAATCGGACGCGAAGTCGTAGATTCGCTCGTGTGTCAAAGTGACAGGAAGATTCCCCGATTCTAAATGGTCAACTCCGGCACTTGCATTTCAAGCAGATAGAGGAACTCCTCTTGACCGTCTTTATTCAATAAATTTGAATATTTCGGAACAATATCGTATGCCTTTCGAAACGACTGTTCAATTGGTCAAGCCGAGCCACGTTAAATATGTAGATTTTGACTCTTCAATTTTACTACCTTGATACGTCGCGAAGGCTACGAGAGATTAAACGCTTTGCGATATTTTTCCCCGTGAATATACGAGAAGTATAATAATTAAAATAAAATTTCGTCAACGCGATTGTTACGAATTATTACGAATTCTTAGGGAAGGTGTGGAAATAAAACGGAGATTCTTCGGGACCTTGAATAAATTTTTAATTAATAGTTGATAGAGGACGGTGCAATTTATCCTCGACACCTGCAAGTTGCCAGCTGAGGATTAGAGCGTTGATTTTGAGCTATATATACGTAAGCTGAAGCCTGAGTATCCATGGAAGCTTCAGCTTAAGCGTTATAGTAACTAGCTCCATGGTAACTCGGAAATTATACTCTCCTGCGTCCATTTTTCTTAATTTTCTTTTATCTACGCTTAACGATTATTGATTCCAAAACGATGCATTAATTCAAATGGGAGTACTGGATAATTCGACGTATTCTGATGTGAATATAACGTAGAGATTGGACGATGGTAGTTTATGAATAAAATAAGTTAACAATATAAATTTGTGAGAGACGATAAGGATCCGAATTATTCTTAATTTATTTAAAATTCAACTCGAGAACTCAAATACCTAAACTACAACGCGACACACTAATTAATTAACTCCTCTCTCGACTGTTCTTGTCCTTTTTATATTTGTTTGCACTATGCACACGCTTTTATGGTGGAAAATGTAGGATACTACAATAATTATCGAAAAGTTTAATGACTCTTTACTGTCGAAAAATAAATATAAATTATTCACAAACGATAACGTAGCCAAAAAATTCTTGGTGCAATTCAGATATGTTCTTCGCTTAAATAATGCACGTCATAAAAATCATAATTTTTGATTTCAGTGATCGAGTATGTCGGTCCAAAATATCGAACTCTGGTAGCGAACATGTCTTTTGGCCTGTATTTCGCGGCAGCCTCGAGTCTTTTGCCATGGATCGCCTATTGGATAGCGGATTGGAGGATCCTCAGCATGGCCACCGCGTGTCCCATGGTGGTCGCGTTCATAGGACCATGGATCGTCCCTGAGAGCGCACGGTAATATTCGAATTACCAAGACACGCGATGGAATATTATGTTATTATCGATATCTCGATAATTAACGTGGTTTAATCTCCATTAGTACCGGCTTGAATTAAAATTTATCTTCGAATCTTTTTTCTCGCGAGTCGGAATACCTGACCCTGAGGAGGCGTGTTAACTTTGTAAAAATAAAACGAAGATTGTTCGATCATTCTGAAATCGTCTCAGGGTCGGTTTCTTTTTCTCAATGGAACGATCCGTTTTTTGCTGTGCCGAGAGAATGATTGGCACATTCGAAACGAGTTCGGCGATCTTCGTCACGGATCTATTCGAATATCCGAATAAAGATCTCACGGAAGTGTTTTGTAATCGATCGAGAAGAGAAATGTAGGATTTTAGGACGAGAATTCCGCTCGTTCTGCGAATTTTTCTCATGGTTTGTTTACCGTTTCGCAGGTGGTATATCACTAGCGGAAGGGTGGACAAAGCGATCGAGATGTTGAAGAAATTCGCGAAAGTGAACGGCAAAGAGGTGAAGCAGGAGGTGTTCGACGAGTTCGAGAAAAGTTGCAGAATGCAGAACGAGAAGGATCAGACGCATAATCAGTACACTGTCCTGCATCTGTTCAAGATGCCACGACTAACTCGTATCACTCTCATGCTCATTGTTTACTGGTGAGTTAATTATACTCCTCGTTACGAATCCAATCTGTTACACAACCTAAAAAGTAAAAGTGAAATGCGTTCTCCTGTGAAAATATTTAACTCCATCGTTCCAGAATTTCCTAGTCTCGCGGAAATTTTAATTTCAGTATTACGCAATCCTACGAAAATTGTAACTTTTAACTTTTGTCATTCGACGGAAAAAATGAGGATTCTGCGATTCTATAATTCTAAAATTCTAGAATCCTACGCAAATTTTCATTCTACAGTCCTATGATGAAAGAAAAAATTTGCTCCCACAGTTTTAAATTATTTCTAAAAAAGGAAAACTTTAAACCTGCAATTCTGTAACTCTTAGGTTTCACAACTTTACAGACATTTTTTTTCACGGTTTTACGGTACCACGATTCCGTGGTTTCGCAACAATTTTTGTTCTACGGTTCTATTCCATAGAAACAAAGATTTTTCGGTGCTACAGCTCGGCGAAACATGGAATTCTACGATTCAACGAAAAATCACGCTGCTTTACAGAAATTTTTATTTCACGGTTCTACGAAAATTTTTATTCTACGATTCCGCGGTTTCGCGACAATTTTTATTCTACGGTTCTATTCCATAGAAACAAAGATTTTTCGGTGCTACAGCTCGGCGAAACATGGAATTCTACGATTCAACGAAAAATCACGCTGCGGACAGGAAAAGGAGCTCGCGAGGAATTAATAAACGTTCTCGGTGCTGAAGAACGTATCCGTGACTCTGTTTCTCGGCTTTTCCAGGCTTCTGATGGTGTGGGTGTTCGACGGCCACGTTTGGAACATGAAACTTCTGGACCCTAACGTTTTCATGTCCTTCTCTCTGGCTTCCCTAACCGAACTTCCGGCCGCGATTCTGCTCGCCCTCTTCCTCGACAGATGGGGCAGACGATGGATGGGTTTCGCCTCCATGTTCCTCTGCGGCATTTTCTCCTTTGTTGCCCTCGCCACCCCTCATGGTAAGTTCTTTTCTCCTTCTTCTTCTTTTTCTTTTTTCTTTCGTTTTTTTTTCCTCTTTTTTTTTCTTTTTGATCGATCACTCGTCGATCGAGATTATTCGACAAGATAAAACAAACCTATTAGAAAAGAGGATGTTAGAGAGCAGAAGAATAATATGCTGTTTTATCGATCCTCTTCGATTTAGGAATTCAAAGGCGGATTTAAACGAGATTACGAGAGCTTGAAAAATTGAGAAACGAAAGCTCGTTGTGGGATTATGCGGGATGTTTTTGTAGAAGATAATGCCGCGGGGATGTCTGTTTCAATAGCAAGTAGCGATAAATCTTTGGGTTATAAAGTCTCTGGGGTAATTCCTCGGAATTTTACTCCAGTATTTATGTTCATTTCTTTTCATAATTTGGACATAAATATACGTTTATGCGATTTGTGATTAAAAAATGACGTATTGAATTTTCTACAAATTTTATTGGGTTGTTTGGAAAGTCATTTCGTTTGTTTGTTGAAAATGAGACACGACTTTTAAGCTAAGACGTTTCACGTGATCATAAAGGATCGAATTCGACAAACTTTTCTGTTGGGAAAAACGAAATTACTTTCCAAACAACCTAACATATAGTTTTAATAACATTTTTTAAATTAAATTAAACGCTTCTGTAACGTGCGATTTTTCAGAAGAATCGAACGAAGTTGATTCTATACTCCTTCTTTACAAGGAGTCGCGTTTTCTATAAATCCGAGGATAAAAGACGACGATAGCTTTACTTTGTCGAATTTTCCCGGGAATTCCAGCTCATTCCCGGCATCCGGGTGACAATGCGATTTTTAATTGGTCGAAGCTTGCATCCAGCGCGTGCACTGCGCGCGGAATGCAACGTTCCCGGCATTTACATATTTCTGAACTTGTTCAAGGTCCGCCAACGGTCGCCATGGCGATCGTGGCTCGTCTTGGAGTGAATATCGCGGCGAATATCGGTTTCCAATACGCTGCGGAAATGCTGCCAACCGTGGTGCGAGCCCAGGGTGTGTCTTTGATCCATATCATCGGCTACGTGGCTCATATTTTGGGACCGTATATTATTTACTTGGTAAGCTGATCGAAATGCCCCCCGTGTCGACGTGCTCCGAGAATCGGCAGGCTAATTAGCCTGTCCAGTAATTAAACTTAATATTCCCTGTCAGAGAAATGCGTTCGTTCGATTTACAAGCTATCCCGATCATCGAGACGATGTTGATAGTTTGAAATGAAATTTTGGTTACTCTTGTGTCTAACGAATTAGATTTATATTTTTGTCTTGGAAATGAACGAACGAGCGAAGGATTTGGAGAGTATTTGAAATTTTATAGTAATTTCGTTGGAACGAAATAATTTGGAATTTTATTGGAACGGTTATAACGATTTTGGAAATGGAACGAACAGGCGAAGGATTTGGAGAATATTTGAAATTTTGTATTAGTTTCTTTGGAAAGAAAAAATTTAGAAATTTAGAACGAAGAAATTCAATAGTAATGGTTACCACGATCTTGGAAATGGAACCATTTCCGTTTGGAAGTGGAACGAACTTCCGAAAGATTTGGAGAATATTTGAAATTTTATACTAACTTCTTTGGAACTAAAAAATTTAGAATTTTGCTGTAACGATTATAACGATTTTGGAAATGGAACGAACTTCCGAAATATTTGAAGAATATTTGAAATTTTATACTAATTTCTTTGAAACGAAAAAATTTAGAAATTTAGAACGAAGAAATTCAATAGTAATGGTTACGGCGATCTTGGAAATGGAACCATTTCCGTTTGGAAGTGGTACGAACTTCCGAAAGATTTGGAGAATATTTGAAATTCCATATTAAAGTACTTTTGAACGAAAAAACGTAAGAATTTAATAGTAACGATCGTAGTATATTCGATTATTTTACCATTGTTGAATTCGATAATAACAATTTGTACTTTTATCTGTTTCTCGAATTGCCTGAAAACAAAACAAACGAATCTCTTCAAATTCGTACACAAACATAGCATTTAATTCTAGTAATTATCACGATCATAACATATTCAGTTACATTAATATTTGAATTTTTAAAAGCCTTTAGATTATGCGACGAGGGAATGAATAAAACATGTTGCTTTAATCTCTGATCGATTTTTTTTAAGTAACGTTAAGCACGTGTGATTGGATCCTAGTAGTTGCATTAATTATAAAATCTTTAATTATAATAGCAAAGAGAACGAGACGAGTTGTAAAAGGAATATTCAAACCTTTGATTTCCATCTATGAAAGAATGAATAAAATACACTGTCGTTATCTCAAAAGGAACGGTGCAAATGCAATTTCAATAGTCAGAGTAATTAAACTGTCTTTAATTGCGGTAATAACGCGTAAAGTGGCAACGGGAATGAACATAAGTAATACTTAAACAGGTTCTCGATTATGCGACGAAGGAATGAATAAAATATGTGGATTTTTGCTTAGGCTGACGTTGACGCGGCTTTGCCTCTCGTTGTCCTCGGCTTGCTGTCCTTTGGACATGCCTTCCTGACACTCGGATTACCGGAAACGCTGAACCAGGATCTTCCAGAGACCCTTCAGGAAGGTAACGACTTCGGCAAAGACCAAAGTTTCTGGTGGGTCCCGTGTATATCCTCGTAAGTGTCAATTCTCTTTACAATTACTCCCTAACTGCAGGGTGTCAAAGAAAAAAAAGACTCGAGAACTTAACAGCTCATAGTACTCGTCGAGATTCAAAATATCTCTAATTAACACACGTTTGAACCTCTTTTTTTAACTCTCCTTTAACCTTTTGCCACGAACCCTTTATTTGTCCTTTGAATCAATTTTAATTCTTTGTCTCGAACCCCTTTTAAATCTTTTATCTCGACCCCTATTTTTAAAATAAATTTATAATTAACATATGTCCTAAGACCAATTCGTTTAACAAAAAATTGGCATCTGTTATTTACTTCCTTTGAATCTCCATTTTAATCCTTTAACCCCTTGCCTCGAACCCTCTATTTGTCCTTTGAATCAATTTTAATTCTTTGTCTCGAACCCCTTTTAAA
>NIJG01000107.1:351356-366665 GCA_002201625.1 Euglossa dilemma
AATTTAATTTATCCTTTGCTTCGAACCTTTATCCTTCAACTCTTTATTTTCCCTTTAAACCAATTTTAATTCTATGCCTCAAACCCCTTTTAAACCTTTCATCTTGAACCCTGATTTTAATTCTGTGTTTCAAACTCTCTTTTAAATAATAAATCTCTTTCGAATCATCTCTTTTAAATATCTCGAACCCTATTTTGAATCTTATGCCTTGAGCTTTGTTTTAAATTAAAAAATATCTCGAACTCTTCTTTTGACACCGTGTATATCGCAATGCTCGTTTAACAAATACGATAACAAGGATCTATTTAAATTCCGCAGGAGCAAGATGCTGAAGAAGTCTTGCAGAAAGAAGAAAGGCCTCTCGAATCCAGCCTTCGCTGGCAGTGTTCAAAAGATCGACTGCACTAGATTATAGCGGCTTATCAGTCGCGTGAAACTTGCCAAATCCTTTGTAAATATAGTTGTTAAACGTGCGAGTGTGATGTTAGACGTTAAGCTACCGCGAACGTGCTGAGAACTGTCGAGAGACGTAGGAAGAAGCGCGAAGCCGACGCGGCGCAGTGAAAGAGACAAGATGCCGTCGAAATCCGCCATCGTACACTTGATCGATCGAAGAAAAGCGTGTTATACGCTTCCCATGCGAGCGTACAATCGAATTCAGTATTAGAATACTAAATCAGTGTCTTCCTGTCACTAAGATAACGCATCCTAGTATTTATACCGCTTCCGTTTCAAAATTAACGCTAGAATTACCATGGAAGTCAGTATCACTCGTTCCACGAGATCTTTCTTTCCAGAAAAATCCAGCTTCTTTGACAAAACCAATCAGGGTTCCTGTGCAAATGTAATTATAACTGCGTTCGCGTTTCCGTTTTCGTCGTACCGCTCTGATCTACCGTTCGCGCGAATTATCAAATCTTTAGTATTAAATTAAATCGCATAGATATTTAGATAATAGGGTAAACCCGATATTCCAAAGCGTTCGACACCGACCGTCGAATTTTTCCAAATTTTAATAACGATAGTTAATTAATTTAAATAAAAAATAAATTTCTAATTTTTATTCGTATATACGTGTCACGATTACTTAGTAATTCCAATCCGTAATTAAACGTCGAAAGGACTTGAAAACAGTTCAAACGGATTATTTATCAATAACGCGAATGCGTACCGTAATTAAGTAAACGCGTGACATCGGTAGTTCTAGTGTTAAGGAAAGAATGGTCCGTTCTTTTTCTCCATTTTCTTTTTTCCTTTTCTTCCCTTATCAATATCGCGGAAATTTCGACGGACGTCGAGGCAAGGAGGGATCGTAGCTTTGCCTCGTCGAGTTGGTCGGTGTTTCGCGAATGACAAAGGACCGTCTTCCTCGCCTATCGTCCAGCTGTCAACTTGTCTCGTTTACTGCGACTCGTCTTTGTATCTATAGTTGACTCAGAAGTCGTCGAGGCTCGAGTCGAGAGGTTCAATCGACTCTTAAACCGAAGTACTTGCGTTCGACCGACGCGATTCTTCATCTTCCATTTCCGGACACGTCCAAGGTCCTCGTGATCGCGGCTCTCGCGCGATCCTCAAACGAGATCCCCGATTCTCCCGACTCCTATACGTTCTCCGCTCTGCTTCAGTATTAAAGAGCACCGATAAGCGCAACAGGTCGACGACCAGTCGTGAACCGAATGTTCAAATGACCAGTTCCGGTTAGAGTTAATTAATTCACGAATTTACGTAAACGCTCGGGTTCGAACGTTGCCTCGGGCTGATCGAAACTCCCGAATAGCGAAATTTCTTAATAGCCAAATTCTCCATCGATCCTGAACGCTCGATCGCACCGTGATTCTTGGCAGTTACGATCATCCGATCGTTAGTCACTCGCGTACTTACGAGACTAGTCCCCGCTTTCGGTCCCCTATTCCAAGAACCGGCGATTCAAACTCCTAGCATCAACGCCGATTTTACTTCTCTTTGCTAACCTTCGATCGTTCCTCGGAATTTTGGATTTTAATTAGATCCTCCGGGTCTTCCGCGCCGAGGAATCGACTTGTACATAAGCAAACCGTTCGATCCTGCAACGTCGCGTAGCGAAAAATGGTGCGAGAGGGATCAGTTCGATCCACGGTGATCGACGAGATTCGAGATTCGGAAATCTCGGACGAGAGAATTTCCGTTCGACGAGTTGTAACTCATGTGATCGCTGTTTGTAAAGCTTCTAATTGTAAGACGGAGCACAGACTAGGTGTGTACAGTCCAGTGAACGATGATATTTAATTGTAGACATTTAGCGTTTATCCTCGCGCGAAGGATATCGCGACGCGTGCGAGGCAATAAAGGAGCAGAATAGATCGTGCTTTCTCGGACCTTTGCTCAGTCCCGTGAACGCGTGAGCGATGTAGAAGGATGATCGCGAATACAAGTGAACCAGGTGTGTCTGATCGATCAGCAACGTCGATCGCGTTGTTACTGCCACAACGACATTCGATCAATCCTGCGACGTTGTACGATCATATCTCCGTTTTATCTTCTCTCGAATCGTACAGCTCGATTTACGTTAAGTGTACATACGTACGAGCTGCAGTTGAATAGCCGATGAAGAGTCTCAACGACGACTAAAATCTTCGCGTTCTAATTAGCGTAATACCTTTTCGACGTAATACAAACGGGAGATTGCGAGAAAGAGAAGATTTTCGCGAACAGTCGTTGTTTCAAACGTGCGATGCTTGTTCTGTTTAATCGACAATGTTATACGATCGTTTGTCATTTTCCAAACCGCGCTTCGTCGAGCGTGTTTCGTTTAAAATAAACTTCAAACACACTGGAAAACGAGCTGTTCGAATTCGTAATTAAATTCGTAAATTTAATTAGATTTATTACAATTGCGATCGGAGATTAGAATTAAAATTATAAAAGCTCTTAAGATAAATGGTAACAATAAAAACTGTATAGGAACACGATTTCTAAGTTTGTTCTTGCCTCGCTTGCAGCGAGGCGCGATTAAAGTGTACTTGCTTAGGATTGCTTAAACCTAGGCGATAAGAGTAAAAATCAACGCAAGAATACAGAAATGACAGGTAAGATTTTCGCGTAGAAAAGTCGTCAGGCTAGTTCTAGCGTAGTGGTACGTTCAACCTGATTCTTCATCCGTTCTTCCCCTTCTTCTCTGGCGTTTTAATCGAGTCGCCGATCGAAACTCGATGGTTACTGCTCGCAGGAGTGATAATGCGGATGCCCGTCGTATTGCGACTTCTTGTAACACGGTAACGACCAGAAATTTTGGTCTCTACCGAATTCCTCGCCTTGCTTGATCGTCTGAGGAAGATTCTGGCCCAGGGTTTCCGGAAGGAACAAAACGAGCGTCGCACCGATGAAGGATAAGATGCTGATGATCAGCATCGGAAATTCTTCCCAAATTGCGGCCTAATCAGACAGATTTTTCATCATTTAAACACGCATCTCAGATTGTCGAATCGTTTTAGATTATCTTAGATCAGCTTCCTAATGTTAAACCTAAATTTTTGTACATATGAACAATAATAATTAAAATGGAAATAATCATGTTCCTAGCCGAATAAAAGTTAATTTTCTCAAAATTATTTCTATATTTTACCTATTAAATGTATCTTTATTTTAAAAGTATTCGTATATTTTCGGTAATTGCGAGACTGAAATATTTAAAAACGGGTATTTTAACTTTATTCGACTCGATTTTAGTACTAAACCGAAATGTTAGATCTAGAAAGATTTCAAATTTTTTATTTTAGCAAAATTATTTTTAGCTTCTAGCGAAATGGAATTGTTTATTACTTATTTTATTATTATTCTAGTATACTTACGATATCTAGGTACAAGTCACAGGTCAGTAGTTTCAGTGTTAGTGAGACGTTTCTGTTAAATATTTATAACGACGATTGGAAAGATTTATTTACCGAATCGGTGATGTACGGGGCCAGAGTGTGTGCCACTATTCCAAAAATGTGAATCAAAGACACGCCCTGCGACCTAACTGGAGTTGGCAGTAGTTCTGCTGCATACTGAAGACCAATGTTTGCCGCCATGTTCAAACAGAACCGAGACATCACTGACATCGCTAATTTAGCCGTCACTGGGCAGAAAAATAAGAAAAATCATTACCTCTGTGTACCCAAGATTAGTTAAAACTGGCTCAAAAACCTGGCTTATTATACCAATATCAAATTGTCGTTACATAATTCTACAAATTCAATATTTTAATCCAATCTTTTTACACACACGCAGATCTCCGTTGTGATCAAGATTGACGTTATTAAATCGTTACAAATTTCTACTCGTGTCTCTGCAATAGGACTTCGATTAATCGGCTTAATTGCTGAACAGAACTCGGATGGATCCAGACCTCGATGATTGGACGTTCTGTCATAGCAATCTCATCGAGACTTACAATAATATTCTAATCGTCATATTATCAATAGTTGTTTCATAATCCCTTTCAAATATCCCTTCCTCGTTATTCTAACTTAACATCCGGTAACTCTTGAACTTAGGAGAATCTTCGATCACTAAACTATCGAGGTGTTCCAAAATTTTCTAACTTTTTAATCGAGAAGAAACGGATATTTACTGGAACTGAAGAGTAATTCGGCGATGCTGAGGATGCAGGTGAACGAAAGAGTGAGGAATCCGCAGAACCTTCGACCCCATCGATCCAGCACCAAGGCGAGCAGGAACCCAGCCGGAAGTTCGGTGGAACAGGCCAACGAGAAGGACACGAAGACCGAGCTCTGGATTAGCTTCAACGAGTACACGTGGCCATCGAAAGAGATCACAGTGAGACACCTGTAAGATGATACCGGTCATTCGTCTAGTTCCCTCCGGATCGTTCCTTATACTTTCCAGAATAGCACCAGGAGAACGGTGTTCTTGGCCAGTCGGGGCGACCTGAAGAGATCGATCACCGTCGCTGTTTCCTGCACACCGTCCGACGACTCCAGATTGCTCTGCAATAATTAATTCGCGAACAGAGGTAAGCTGTTGTATGCTAAGAGTAACATGTGAATTTTTGTAATTTGTAGAAGAGGTTCAGTGGATGGGATTTGTTCGTGAATATTGCAATAGCAGTAGTGGTGGTAATTAAAATTATTTCGAGGGTTTTGGAGTTATTAATTAGAGATTTGAGATTAGTTAATTCTAGAGAGAAGAAGGGAGTAAAGAAAGTTTCAAAAAACATGGGAAATATTTATAAAATATTTCGAATATCTCATTATTAACATTAATTAAAATATTCGTAATATTTAGATACTAATAACTAGAAATTGTGTAATTTCCAGTCGCTCTAATCTTGAAGAAGTCAAAAAAGAATAAAGAACGCGAAAAGTCGTAATGCAACATCGAAAAACAGAAAATCTGTAAAAAAAATACTTGTAATATTTAATATCCGATACCCAAATATATAAAAAATATATTTCAAAGAGGAATAAAATTTGATATAAAACAAAATATCCAAAAGAATTTCTAAAAATTCTATGTTCGCGTGTCAATGAATATAAAAAGACTACAATCACAGATTCTCCAAAATATGAAAAATAAACAAAACGAAGAAACGTAAACATCTACATAAAAACAACCGAAGAAAAAATTATATCGTAAAGGTACACGCAATAAAAAGTGTAAACAATTGAAAAAAAGGAAAAGGCATAATCGATTTCTACTTTTCCAATATCAACTTAAAGATCTTGTCAAATTCTATTTCAACTTACGACGAACGTATCGTAAATACGCGGTTCCGGGTTTCTGCGGTTGATCCTGGCAATTCTTCGCAGCTTCTCCACAACCTTGTCCGTCATCCCGTTGGAAACGTACCACCTTGCAAGGGTAAATATTCAACGTGTGACATGCAAATTTGCCTGATTTCCACGCGAAAGTATACCAGCGATTAAGCGTTTGCTCACCGAGCACTCTCCGGCAGTATCCACGGCGTGAAGACGACCGACAGCAACGGTATGGCAGTGACATAAGCGAAATACCTCCAATTCGAGATATAGTACGCCATCCATGGTAAAACCGTGCTGGCCACCGCGAAATACACCCCAAACGCGACGTTCACCACCACAGTGCGTTTAGACACAGCCATGTACTCCAACACTGCGAAACACATAGCGAAGACGATTAATTATCTATAGAATATTGACAGACAAATCTGCCAGCATAGCCGATTATTGGAAAAAATAACCTGACACTCGAGGACAATTATTATCACTCGCATCGCGACGTTTAAGGGTCGAAGATCCGCCTAATTAATCTGGCTAATTATTAGGTCATCCAATAAGTTCGTTCCGCGACGCTATTTACATTTTTCGTCGCATTTGATAAACTATATCGATGATTAACGTCTTTGTCAACGAAATAGGAAGAAGTCGTAGAACAAAAGGGCGACTAAATTTCTTCTTAATATTTAAAGGTTTATTCGATGTATAATTTTAAATGGTAAAAGTAAAAACCGGCACGAATATATGGGACGACCTAATACTATTAACCTTTTAGGCACGGCACGCCTAATTGCGGATGGCAGAAAAACCGTTCATCACGATTTCTGCTACGACATTACATGGGAATAGAGTTCTAAATGAATAAACCAAATTAACACGTTGAATTCCACGGGAGTCACCGGTGACCGGCACTCGACTTGGCAGTGATGCCATGGGGGCCACCGGTGACCGGCACGCTCCGATTAATAGAAATATTTATAATTAAAAAAAATGGCAATACATGTCGATCATGGTTATACACTGTAACTCATGTATTGAAGATATCTCATCATCGCATGTATCGCATAATAGAAAATTAATCGTGGCACCACAGAAAATTTCTGTAAAATTGGCGTGGTATTCAACGTGTTAATGCGGTTTAGGCGAAACAAATGAGAAATAAAGGAAGAAACGAATAATACTGTGAAAAATGGTGCTATCCGCGAAAACCACTATAGTAGCGCGTCGTTCTGAAAGATGATACACACAAAAGCTACTATAGTCGTACCTAAGAGGTTAATCCGGAGCAATTGAACGATCCGACGATTAAAAACGAAGATTTATAAAATTGTATCACGACCACGATTTAATTCGGATTTCTGCCAATGAATATTCGTCCGAGTGATTCATCTCCGAGGGCTAGCAGAGCGATAGACTCTCTAAGCGAGCGATCGCTCTCGATTAACGGAGATCGGCCGAGGAAATTAGCGTGAAATTGCCGTCGCGCGATTTGCACGGTTCGTTATCCCGAATGCAACGAAAAATATCGGTCCGGGAACACTCTCGGTTCGAGAATTCTACACGAGCTCACCGATGATCAGGGGAATGTTGATGCAATTGTCGAACGCGATCCCGGTGAGGAACCTGCAGATAGCGAAGGACCAGAAACTGTTGGCGCTTGCAGTGGCTATGGAGCTGAAAAGAGCGATGGTGTTGCAGAACATGAGAGCCGGGATACGACCCTTGTGATCCGCGATCCAACCGACCAGGAATCCACCGACGATCGAGCCGCAGAAGAAGATCGCCTGCGCCGATGATATCAGGTATTCTCGCTCGCATACCCAATCTAGCTAATTATCAAGGGCTAAGAGTTAGTCAGCGATAAGGTTTTTTCTTTCATTTTAGCGATTAACACGTAATCGTCTAAGTGGAACGATTAGACAGTGAAAGAGTTGGGATATTTGTTAATTACGTTAATCATTAATAAATAATATTCTGATATAATGACTAATAAATAATATTGGTCATTAATAGATAATCCTAAACAACTAAAAATTAGTCAGTGAGTTACTTATATGTCAATGTCAGTGATTAATAAATTTTCGACAGCTAGAAGTTAGTTAACCAGAAGATACGATTATTTATTAATTACTTATTTGTTAATATCATCGTTAGTAAATATTAGTATTGAGAGAGATTTTATTATTTATTCGTTTTCTATGGGTTTTTCTTCCTTTCTTAAACGTATCTCGCGAATTAACAAGCTAAATTGACAAGAATTTTTTTAATTTAGCAATTATTACATGCGACAGCTTTTTTGGGAAATCCATCGATTCAAAATTATAACTTCGTGCAAGAACTTAAGGAAATGACGATGTAGCGTACGTTTAAGACAGGAAATTTTGATTAAATTATTTTTCAACTTCGGAACGTCAACTATCGTTCGATATCATTGAGTCACAGGTGATCAGAGAAATTTGAATTATTTCACTTGCTTTCAGACTCTCGAATTCGATAAATAATTCGAATACACAGACGTATATTCACCTATGACCCAGTGATACGCGAATTACGTAAGTTACATAAGTCGCGAGCGTGAAATCAATAGTGAGAGTACGAAAGTTATGAATTTCGAACTACAACGGAAAGTACAAAGTGCCTATTATGCGATAATACTTATCATTTTCGGAGTCGAAGGCAAACAAAATAAATCTCTCGACTCGAGAAGAATGACATAAGCGTAAAAAGACACTCGGAAGGTACTTCACCTCAGTTCCTATACTGGGATACGGAATCTGCGTGAAATTGTATTCCCATCGAGTACATCCGACCGTTTTGTTCGTCTGGAACTCGAACGAGCGCGGATCCTTCCCGTTCTTCAGCATCTCCGGGAAGTTCAGGTCCTTCCGGTGACACTGGTCGTAATAAGGGTAGTCGTTCGTTCGCGGGATCGCTATTCGAATCCTAAACGCCATACGAACAATCCACCATTCGATCAGTGAAACAAAAACAACCTCGAAACCACCAAATACTATCCAATACCCCAGAAATTTCCACGACTCGTCTAACCTCCCTGTTTTAACTTATCTCGCGTTTCTATCGTGCACAAATTTACGCGATTGCTGGCCAGAGATAAGAAAGAGAACAATGATTCGCGAATTGTCTAAGATACATATACGAAAAGATAATATTTATATTATATATATTCCCTTTTATACGTTACAGAAAATAACACGGCAATATATCGTATTTCTCGCGTATTCTAACACAATATATTATGCATCTTAATGCACATCCTTTAGCAATTTTTGGTATAATAAAGTACAGGTAGCCTTCCTGCAACACGGTTTCGGTCTAACATGATAAAAAAATTACAAAAACCTTTCTACTAAATTAGCAAATTTATTAAGGATATATGCTTATATGGAATTTAAAAAAAATATTTGTTTCGATCAAATTTTCGGAACGCAACCTCTTTTTTCTCTTTGGGTCTCAATTTACACGGTTTCGGTCTAACGCGATAAAAAACTTACAAAAACTTTTATACCAAATTATCAATCGTATTAGGAATGTATGCTTCTATGGAATTTAAAAACAATATTTGTTTTGAATAAATTTTCGGAACGCAACCTCTCTTTTGTCTTTGGGTCTCAATTTACACGGTTTCACGCAACACAGGATCATCAAGAAACCTATCTACCGTGTTATAGGAGGGTTACCTGTATAATTAAAATTAGATACTCGTTCGATCCACGATTTTTATATACTCGAGAGGATAAAGAATATTAGATCGTTACCTACGTATATCGATAAATACACGTACCTTTCTTCCTGAGTGAGATTCGTGTTCACCAGCTCGTCCACCAAGCACCAGTGTTCGCTCGGGATGATAGTGATGAAGAATTGCGAGAAGTACAAGAAGGCATACGTGATGCCATAAGGTAAGAGCGATAGCAGCAGCAACCACTGGTACCTGCCATAATCCCCGACATAGGGCAGAACGTCGTCGAAGTCTTCGAGTTTCGGCCTCAACCGTGTCGATTCGTTGGGCCCGATGGAGTTGCTCGAAACCTTCGAGTCCTTCATCTCGCTGAAAAAACCCGAGTCGGATTCCATCACGACTAAAAAACGATCACCTTCGCTTGGTCACTAACGATGAAATAAGCGGACACTGACGGACAAAGACGATATGCTTCGGAATTTAAAACGAATCGAAAAGCAAGCTTTGACCGATGTGGCAATACCAGCGATTAGCGACAAACGATATCCCCACTGGAAGCTGGTCGAGCGATTAGCGAAAGATCTCGGATCCTTACCAGCCGTTCATGGTTCTTCCGTGCCTCCGGCAGAGTGGTTCGCGAGGAGCAAGGAAGATGGAGGATCGACGGTTGCTGAGCCGCGAGTGGCGATCGAAAGGCGTGGAAAAACGAACTGAAACAGTGGCCAAAGTCCGGTGTTCGCCTCGTTTTCGATTCGGTTAAACGGTAAATTGAGTGTAAGTGTTTGTTCCAGTGCCGGGCAATTATTGTGCCGGGAAGTCAAGTGGATCGAGTGACACGCGACTCGGTCAAAATTGAATTGCAAACGAGACGCGTCAGCGATCGCGCGGAATGATTATAAAAGCGGCTGATTCGATGTAATTGTGTGCACGGATGTCTAGAGAAAGTTTAAGGGAGAAATGGCGAGGAGCGATTGGCTCAGACGTTCGTATCTCGAGGACTTTGGATGTAGCGATTCTATGCATCATAATTTTGTCTAATTCGATATTGTTGCAACTTTGCGATTTGCTTCGGGATTAATTGGAATTTGGTTCTTATTTGTAACTGGGACGTTGGTGAGTCGAGGGCTTTGGATATAGCGGTTCTATGGATCATAATTTTTTCTAATTCGATAGGGTTGCAACTTTGCGATTTTGTTCGAGATTTATTGGAATTTGGTTCTCATTTGTAACTGAGATATCGGTGTCTCGAGGACTTTGGATATAAGGATTCTATGGATCATAATTTTGTCTAGTTGGATAGTGTTACAAGTTTGCGATTTGGTTCAGGATTTACTGGAATTTGGTTCTCATTTGTAACGCGAGAGAGAAAGGGTTGCACTTGGAATTCGTAATAGTTTTGTAATTTATTTCGAGATTCATTGAAATTAATTTTTTATTTGGGAAATGGAAGATGTAATAGTTTTGTGATTTAGATTGGAAAAAATTAGAGCTCGCTTTTTATTTGTAAAGTAAGAGAGAATGTATTGGGTGGCTTCGCGGATGATCTTAATAAACATTTGGTTAAATGGTTCATACAATTTCGTTTTAGTTCCGATGTTAATGATGTACTCTATAATTCACAAAAGTAGAAAATTGAATTAGGTCGGATATGTCAGAAAAATTTAACGAGACCTAATCGTGAATAGTAAAAATGGAGAGAACGACAATAAACGAGGAGCAATCATACCGTCGAGGTATTTGCTAAACGATTAAATTACTAATTGAGTTATTACGATAAGATAGTCTCGAGAATAAACCTAGTTAATTAACTATAAAAAAATTCAAACTACGAGAATCTTAGACCGAATCTTCCTGTTAACTTTAGCACTACCAAATTGATCAACATTCGGAACAAGACTTTAATTATTATTACCTACGTACACTATATTTAGGTACTCATATGGGTCACTGGCTCTAGTGTTAAAAATATTCGAGACACGTGAGATAATTTTAAGTGCGAGTAGTAATTTAAAAATTGACCGATTAGCCGACAAATCTGATCGATTTGTTTTTAAACCGAACGCGGATCTGCGACACGCACGAAAGAAAGGAAAAATAAATAAAAATTTCTCTTGGGACATGAATGTCGATTAGTACAACTAATGCATCACTACCACAGGCATGAAAACGTTCGAATACCCGAAATAACTGACCCGTTTGGAAAATAAGGCAACGAGAGATTTGCGTGCTTGAAAGCCATGGCGAATTCTCGCGCGTGTGTGCATGCGTATGTATGTATGCGTGTATATATCTAGATAAAAGCGCTTCTTCGTTAAATTTACCGATAAATGAATTAGTTTCAGCGTTCATCCTTGACTATAAGAAGATAAAATCGGACGTAATGGGAAAAAGAATTTTATGGGAGATCTTCGTATTATCTTAATCCTTTAGAAATAGCCGATAGCATACAAGCTCTATTTACTTTCAAGCGATATCTGTGCTGTTTAATCGATAAAATACGTTACAATGTATAAGGATATTAACTCGTTACATAATAACGATATTCAAAGTGTTCTTTTTTATTTTTTTTTTTTGTATGGAAGACGAAAATCGAGAAACGGAAGAATTATTATCACAAGCACGAAAACGATAAATAATTTACGAGCTAAAATTGGGATCTTGAGATTAAATTGCAATTAAAGATTCATTAGAGAAATTTAATATTCCGCAAACTGGAAATAATGGAATTCTTCCGTTTAAAGGATTTACGAGAATAATTCGTTCACTATAATCGTTCGGTATGAAAGAAGACATCGTAGTACGAATTGTTATTTTTTAAATTAAAATGACAATCTCTTACGAATTACCCTTCTACTTTCAATTCGAGAAAACACGCTAATTCCCTTAATTTCGTTGTAAAAAATTTCGTAATCTAAATCGAAGGTTCGTCTTGAATATACAAAAATTCTCGCGAAATTATATTCTTTATAAAGTATTCACCAAAATATTTTATTAAGAACACTGGAATAGAAATGATAGATAAAAATATTCAATGAAATATTTCGTTATATAAAATAAACAAAAATGATATACTCTCGAGTCTTTTGATACTTTGATCGACGATTGCTCTATCATCGTTGACTCTCTATTTTGATTCCACACCGAGACAAGTCCTCGGCGAATTTTCTGATCGAACGTCAACAAGATCAACGAAATTCGTGTTTAGAGGAATGTATGTAAACAGAAAGAATCGAAGGCTTACGTGTCGTTGGATGTCTGGAGAATTCACTCTAGCCTCGCAGTCTCCGAACTGACCTCTTCCTGGCTTTTCTTCCTTCGCGATTTTCCACTGACCACGATCGATTAAACCCGATCAGATCCACCAGCGTCACCGACAGCACGATTCTACGATTATGTCAATAAGAATTTACGTAATCAGCAATTGAAAATTTCCATAATCGAACCATCTTCCTCGTCGACGTCGCACTGGGCCCTATTAAAACGCGTCTTTGCTTCCTCGTGCCGATATATACCGATCGACTTCTAATCCACGAGATCCAACCGTCTCAAATCCCTCCAGTCTCTTATCGACATTTATCGTTGTATTTTTTCCCACGATTTTTCCCTCGCTGCGACGGTACGATAAAAGAAAAGAAATCGCGATTTAACGCGACGAAGAGGTAATTATCGGAATTAAATCGGCAATAATTGGTTCCGAAGAAAAAAACGGAGGCAGAGAAATTGAAAGATCACTGTGCTTTTCGTCGAGGAACAGACGATATCGATATTTAAACGAACGATCGTCGCGATTTTCCTCGAAGATGGATCGAAATCGTCATAATTTCCGTCGAAGGTGAATTGGACTCTCTGGTTAAACAGACGATTAACACGTTTCGAGCTGAATTAATAGAACTGGTAACTGGAACTCGGTATCTCTGGTTTCTTCCGAAAATTCGCTGGGCCTTTAGTCAAATATTTTTCTTCAAACGGTTAAACGATCGTTACAACTCGTCTCGAAATATAAACGAAAATTCTAATGGGAACGAAGAGATCGGTTGCACGATAAACGATCGACGCGGTTTTCTTCCGGAAAAAGCTCGAATCAAATGTTTTCCTCCAGAATGAAAGAATCAGTGACGTTGTTTTCCTCGAATCTCGAATCAAATGTTTCCATTCGAGGACAAATATCAAACTGTTTCTCTGAGGTAGCAGGATCGGTAGCACAATGAAAGATCGGCGAAGTTTCTTTCGAAGATGAACTCGTGGATATCTCTTGTCAAACGAACGGTCGTTGCTATTTTCCTTGAACAATTCGGATATCAAATTATTCCGCGAAATTAACAGCGTCGGTAGCACAACGGACGATCGTCGCACTTTTCTGCCAAATCGAATCTTTTCCTTTCAAATTTTCAAAATCGATATCACACCGAACGATCGTCGCAATTTTCTTCCGAAGATAAACTCGTCTCTCGCGTCAACGTTTTCCTCGAAATTCCCAAAATCGCACACCGAACGATCGTCGCAGTTTTCTTGCAAGAAGAAGTCGAAGAAGAACAGGTATCTCTTGTCAAACGAACGGCCACCGCGGTGTCCCTCGAAGAAAAAGCAGAACCTTTGTTGAACCTTGATTGAACCTTCGTTAAACGAAACGATCGCGTCGGTTTCCCTCGAACGAACAGAAATCGTCGATCGGACGACGTCGCGATTTTTCTTCGCAGAAGAGAAGAACGGAAGAGCGTCCGATACTCGCGAGGCCTTGCACGAATATGAAGGGGAAGCCGACTCGCGTATCGTTGATATAGAAGCTTGCTTAACGAAGACGAACGCGATACCCGATGATACGTGTCTGCCAATAGAGAAGGAGAGGATCGAGGGGAACAAAAGGAGTGGAAGAACCGAAGAATTTCGCATAATTTTCGGATCGCCAGGTTCGAGGACCACGTGTTTGCCATCGATCCAGATCCACTTGCTGCGGCAAATTGGAAATTTAATGCTAACCGTAAAAGATTCAGCTACCTACTTTCATTTTCGATAGAAAAATCAGAGTAGAGATTTGGAATCGGTGATTGGGAGAGATTAATTTGAAAATCGATATCTTTTTTTAAGTATGTATATATTATGAACCATGTGACACAGATAATTTAATAAATTTGATACAGTTTATTTTAATTTATCTATATCATAATGATCTATTGCTCGATATGTATATGAGATCTTTAGATACATTTATCGAGATTTCTTCAAATCTTCGATATTGTAGATAGATATGTAATAATAATATTTAGGAGAATAAATATTTTACTTTCGACATGAGAATATTTTTTTACTATACAATAGTCGATAGTATAAGTATCGATAACACCGGTTCTGAAAGTGTCTGGTAAAATGCCAACTTGTGTCTAAAACCGGTTTCTTTCAGGGATGTTGTTTTTTTAAGTCTGTATCTCGCAGGACGTCTACTTTGGGATTAGGGTCTTCATTGCCATAGAGATTCGTAGAGAAATATTTCTGGCCCATGCTGAGAAAAATCGCATGTCGAATAAAGCGTTTGATGGATAGAAACAGGAATGACGTGCAAGAAGAATTTTTTTTCGAAACAGTAGCTCGTGACTGTGGCAATAAACAGTGGCATAAGTGCCGGATAATATAAAATACATAACTGAAGATAAACACTATCATCCTCGAGGAGCAGAAAAGATTCCACTATTTATTTTCCTACTTGAGACAGTGATGCAGGAAATCGTCGATCAAACACTAATCGTGTTAAACAAAGGAAGGAAAGAAATTATCGTCAAACAAAATTCTGACGAAGGTAGACCCGGCTCGAATCGAACAACCGATGCGAAAAGTCATCGATTTTGCACGCATCGATCATCCCGGAGAGAAAAAGAAAAA
>NIJG01000107.1:367165-399729 GCA_002201625.1 Euglossa dilemma
AAAAAAATTCTCACAGAATTTGAAGTTTTTCGAAATCGGGGCGTGTTGCTTTCGAGCAACGAATCTAACGGTTATCGATAATAACAGAAATACAGTTATGGATCAGTTACTGTGTCCAGTGTTATTTCCACGAGCTCCATTCCCGCTTGATCCGCTCGTAATCCTCTCGTGGAAGCGTGCGCGTGACAGAGACACAGAGCGACTGATACACGATTACATCGTTGCGTGTCTATAAATAATTTCGCAGACGATATAATTAAAGGCCTTCGATACTATTTCCGTCAACGTACATGCGTTAACATTCGTGGATTCGCGGTTACGTGGTCCAGCAGAGTTTTTACTGTCGTTCCGAAAGTATAGGGACACACGCACGTTTCAGGAAGCGTGCGATTCGTTTGAAAGTGGGACGAAAGAAATTTGGAAGCGTGGTGGAGGAAATTTAGAAGCGAGGCGGAGGAAATTTAGAATCGAAGTGAAGGAAATTTGGAAGCGAGGCGGAGAAAATTTGAAAACGAGGCGAAAGAAATTTGGAAGCGAGGTGAAATAAACTTACAGTTGATAGAATGGCAATTATTTTATTTGCTCTTTAAGAAATCACAGTTTCAGTCATATGAGGTAACTGACAGGTTTGCATGGACTTAACGTTTCGAAAGTGTAGATAAAAGTGAAACAAATTAGTAAACAATTTGTTGAATGACGTTGATAAAAGTATACAGTGAAGTTTAGTCATATAGTCATACAGAAATTAACGAATAACAGTGAGTCTTTTAGATTGTCGTTAATTTTTCACATAGAATAACGCTTGAAGAACGCAAAGAAAATTCTACGGTATCATCAATTTTTCTAATACTCACGAAATTCATCTCTCAACGAAATCGCAAAGTTTTTATGCTAAAAATTAGGAAAGATCCGAACCAACGACTGCCAAAAACTTCGTATCTTCCTAGCGAGCCTAAGTAACGAAGAGATCGCTTTATCGCATGATTTTTAAATAACCAAATTTAACCAAGCGACTAAGATTGATTGCCTTTATCGTGACCGACTAGTCATTATTTGTAGACGCAAATAAGGGGGGAAAATTTGGAATCGCGTAACGACATTGGGAAGCCAGACTGCCTTGATGGATCGGCGTGTAACGCGAGCAGGATCCATGGATCTCGCGTTGCCTCGTGGCGAAGGCATAAATGAAAATGCTTTCACCGAGATCGAACGATGGAACTCTCGGATCGAATTCGCATTGCGTAACGATTTGTTCTTGAATACCAGGCATACCTCTCTTGGGTTACGACTTCGGGTCACCAGATCCATCTGCGACTCGACGAGTCGGGAACCTCGGTAAAACGCGGTCCCGATCTTCGAGAAATTAAATCCGAAACCTCGAAATCGCTTCTCGCCGCGTGGAATTACGCGCAAAACGCGAAATTCAATTTGACAGATAACGAAGCCGCATCGACGAGGAGGAGCAATTATACTTGAAACAGCGAAATTTAATTCGAGAACCCGGCAACCAGACTTCGAGTCGCGAAATTACGAGAAAGGTCGCGAAACGACACGCCTGGCAATGGAATTATAGTGGAGATATTAAAATTGTGTTTCGAGACGCGAAATCGTGCGCGAAATTCGGAATTACAATTCGAAGGCTCGAAAATTAATTTGAACGCGAAATTTCGCAATATAAATCTCGAAGTACACTAGCGATAGTGAAATTATACTTAAAATTGAACTCGAAATCGATGCATCGCGATTCAAATTTAGACTCGAGATCGCGAAATTGATGTTGAGATCGACGAATCGCGATTTAAATCGCGAAATTGCACTAGAAGTCGCAACATTAAATTTGTGATCGATACGTCGTTCTCAAAAAAGATTCAGAAACACGAATAACCATAATTATGGACATTGATAAGCTCACCTAACTTGCAAGACAACAATGAACAATCCTAAGGTTTTCACTTTTTATGGAAATCTTCGTTTTAGCGAAAAATAGCGCGTTTTTAGAGAAACTCGCGATTTTCGAAAGCTGAGAGTGACCAAACAATTTCGATTACGGATTCGCGTTCGGGAAAGTAGATACAACGGATATTACAGATTAAAATTCGCGTTGAACAACGTAATTAGCGAAATCTCCGTGGGATTAATGAATTTGACTAATTTATTTACGAGATATCGGCGACGTTTAACGCGTGTTTTGCAGACGAAGTAAACAGAATCGAACGATAACATAAACAGCAATTTTGTTGTGACTGCCTTCGTAATCTCGGTATCTGTGACTAAACTTTCTCACCGCGTAGAAAAGATTCTAATTGTACTCTTCCGTTTCGTAACTATCGTAATTTTCCTCGCGATTCTTCGGATTAAACGGCCTTGAATATCGTTTAATAATGATTAATCTCGTTTTTCATTACATTCGAACGATGCACGACGAAGATAAAGCAATAGGCGAGGCAACAAATTCGTTACACGACGATATTCACGGGATAGACATTTGCAGAATATATATTTACAGAATAAATCATGATCGTATCCCGTGTGCTCTGTGCGAGATCTTCGAGAATCGTGAAAGATTTGTATAACTTTATAGTTAGAATATTAATAATAATATTATAGAACGATATCTTGATCATTGAATTTGATATTGAAATTAAATAAGTAGTCCTCGAAGATCGCAAAAAATTTATACAATAACTATAACGTTCTGGCCATTGTGAAATTCACAGTTTAAATTGCTAATGAAAAGTACACGGCTATCTTGATCCTTGAATTTGATATTGAAATTAAAAAAAAGGTCCTCGAGGATCGCGAAAGATTTGTACAATAACTATAACGTTCTGGTCATTGTGAAATTCACAGTTTAAATTGCTAATGAAAAGTACACGGCTATCTTGATCCTTGAATTTGATATTGAAATTAAAAAAAAGGTCCTCGAGGATCGCGAAAGATTTGTACAATAACTATAACGTTCTGGTCATTGTGAAATTCACAGTTTAAATTGCTAATGAAAAGTACACGGCTATCTTGATCCTTGAATTTGATATTGAAATTAAAAAAAAGGTCCTCGAGGATCGCGAAATATTTGTACAATAACTATTACGTTCTGGCCATTGTGAAATTTACAGTTTAAATTATTAATGTAAAATACACGACTATCTTGATCCTTGAATTTGATATTGAAATTAAAATCTGTAGACACATAGGAACCAATTGGAAATTCATGAAGGCAGGTGTGTCCCGATAGATGATCCTCGATTAAACTAACTGTATACCTAAGTACATACGTTTTGTTTCGTTACATATTTATGATATTTAAGTATTAATATGAACGATGGGTTTATAGATGGTTGTCGTTAGAATCTATTACTCTCCCGCAATTTTTTACCACCCTTATCATTATTTTACTTTGTATTAATCGAGGATTTCGAATGTTCGAGTATCGAAGACTAGGTTTAATCGTCACAAACCGTTCTCCATAACAATTTTTCAAAAATTACCAATAACTGCTAGCTTAATTCAGAACTTTGACTTAAAATAGATTTAACCCTTTCGCCATAGAAGAGACATATGTGTCTCAGAAGAAACGTAATTAATCCAAGTATTAACTCTTCGCAGATTAGTATCGACAAGTAGTCGTTCAAAGTCTTATGGTTAATATTATTCGAAAGTATTATTTCCCCTAACGAAGAATAAATCTCATTCACCTGAGCTAAAGTTTCCGACTTTTCGATTCAACATCTTTCATCTCGGACGAAAAATTTCGTCTGCGAAGAATTGTTATTAATTATTTACACACACAAGTTGGCCTTGATTCTTTCTACGCGATTGGAGATAAGTTTCATGCGACCAACCTAAACTTTTTTACGTACTTTAATATCTTTTGATATGTCGGAACGGTCCTCAGGGTTGGACTCCATCGCGTGGACTTTGTGTCCGCGCGTTACGAAAAATCAGATAAAAAGTCCACGTGAATTATGGCACTTCTTGTGAAAAAGAAGTCTATACGACATATGGCAGCTGTATGATTAATTCAAACGATAAAGCGTTCTCATAAATTACTATATTAAGCGGCGAACTGTCGAGCCGATGCGCCAAGAAACGACAAAAATTATAGAAAAACTTGATCTAGGAAAACAAATTTTTTACCGATAGTTACTTATGACTATGAAGCACGATATAGCACCGTTTTTTTTAACATTCGACAATTTTTAACATCACTACACGACTTTGAAGAAGTTTGAAGAAAATTTAACTTATTTCCGTACAATGAACGAACGATTGAATATTAGTTAAATTATTAGTTAAATTTATAACAATATAATGTAGCTAATATATAAATATTTCTAGTGTGTAATTTACTTAAACAGCGAATCCAAACTTAAACCTAACCGACGTCGTGAAGACCGTCATCATGAAGATAAACTCACTGGATGAAGAAACGGTGGCTGCAAAATCTGTAATAGAGCATCGAATATTATAATCCGTTCTTGAAGACACGATTCGATCATTTGAATAAATAACAAACAGCGAAAAATGGAAATTTTGATGTAATAGTTCGAAATCTATTAAACTCTATATTTTTATTCTTTTTGCTTCATCATTAATAATAATTAAAATAAATTAAAAAGGCTGAAATTAATTAATTTACAATGTACAAATGTACTTACATTCTTAGCTTCTGCAGCACCGTTGGATCCAGGTAATTTCCAGGCAAGCACTGACTCTAATACCGGTAGCGA
Organism: Euglossa dilemma; assembly: GCA_002201625.1. NCBI lineage: Eukaryota > Metazoa > Arthropoda > Insecta > Hymenoptera > Apidae > Euglossa > Euglossa dilemma. Next base: position 371,896 of record NIJG01000107.1, read on the forward strand.
ATATTTAAGAAAAAAGGCATAAATAGTTAAAAGTAAAAAATTATTAACGCATCCGCTTAAATTCCTATCGGCGAACAAACACTGACTTTACTTTCGCGTATAGCTGTTATGATTGTGTTTAGCAAGAGCTACTGTGTTTTGAAAAAAAATTACCTGATACAAGAGCTACTGCGCTCTGAAAAAAAACTTACTCGATACGTAAACAAACACTGACTCTACCAGTCGCATTGCGCGCGACCACAAAGGTTCCTGAAAGAAAAGAATTAGTGGAACAAGGGAGTTGCAGTTCTTTTCCTGTCAAACGTTTATTAAAAAAAGAACTACTACTGTGTTATTAAGTTCTAGCTAACTCGCTTCGTTTATAACAGATATATTAAAGTACCAACGAATAACGTAAATATAATAATAAATATAAATAACGTAAATAATAAAGTTAAAAAACTTTACTTTTTAAAGTAAAATATTAAAAGTATCGTACTCTAATAGAACTGAATGTAAGAAATTATATAAGACTATTCATTACTAGACTTTGAAATATGCCTAATCAGTCGTACTGTGTAATAACCGTTTCTAAGCTAGCGTTCAAAATTTTCCTATCTATAATTGCAACTCTTTCGTAGAAATAATTAAAAATTATTATCCTAATGCAAGTTATGACGACGTTACAAAATATTCGCGACCTCAAATGCAATGAAATGTGAGTTATTTCACTTGTTTGTTCAAATATAACACGTCTAATGAATTTACTTTAAATATAAGAATTAAATATCTATTATAATATGACGCATCAAACAAATTACCGATTCGATAAGTGAAAATACTTGGAAATTACTTACCTTTTTCACGAAAAGTTAGCAGATTCGAAGAACCATCGTGGCGTCCATACTTTATTCTCCAATACGCTCGTTGGCGGCCATATTTGCTACCCAAATACGTTCATTGGGGTCCAATGCGACTTAAGTGATCCTTGCAATCCATTAATGATCTGCACAGAAGAAAATACAAAATTATAAACTAATATACAAAACAGTAAATAATTACGATAAAAATAAGAGATCTTATTTAATCTCAAACTATCAATTTGGGTTTAGGTTAGGTTTGCATTAGGTAACTTAAGTCGGTAACTTCAACGACCGAATAAAAAATTATAAAATCAGAAAAGGCGTAAAAGACTAGAGAGATTTGTTATAATAATGTTAAGAAAGTTAATAAACAAACAGGTATTAATGGACTAAGGTTAACAGTAATTTATGAATGATAAGAGAAAAGAAATAAACGTACTATACAATAAATAAGTCGCGGTTGGTTATGTCCGACCATAACACATCCTGTCGCGTCAAGTTTTCGACTAACCCCACCACATCGTAGTTTCCTTTATGAAGTTCGCGAATTCGCCTAGAGACAAATTTCCCTTCCACTTCCTATGCCCAGTGGACCGAGAAATTCGCCAAATACAATAGACACAAACGTGTCGTTTTACTAAGTCCAACGGTGCCTACCGAAACATTTCTTGTAACACTTGACATTACAGGAAGTCATCGGCTCGAGAAGGTGTAGGAGTTGAAACGAAAATATTGAAAATTTTATATGCCTTTGCAACTAGCCACCGTGGTTCGTTGCCCGCAAATGCTGTAGCGATTTCAAATTTCTGAGCCTGCGAGTATTGAAAGTGGAGTGGGAAGGCAAGATGTCTCAGCAATGGTAGTACAACCGGTAAGTAGATGATTCTATATGGAAAAACAAATCGAATAAAATCTTTTCATTCGAAGCTTCGTTATGAATAAAATGAACTTTGAATATTCACCTGGTATACTGATATACTGATGGTCATTTACCTCGTGCTAACCTCGTTTCGTTCCACTTGCGGTGTATGACAATCGAACTAATTCGATATCTCGAACTTGGTAAAATTCTCTCGATCTCTGCAACTGTGTTCCATTCGTGAATATTACGACAATGTTGCAAAAGTAACCTACAATGCTTCGAAGTAGTAAGTGATACTGCGTGTTATTCTTCTCGAATATATATATTTCGTCGGTTGCAGCAGTTAGAACATCAGTCTGTGATAATATTTCGCGAAACGTTTCGTGAAGACATTGAAAGTTTCACTTTGACGCGCGAAAATAATCCTCCATGCGTTACCGGTATGTTCGATTCAGCAACGACTAGAAGTTGGTCATGATTGGACAATTTATGCGCATGCACTGTTGCCGCGGGAAAATACTTCAAGTTTGAATTGGTCATGTGCTAATATATCGATGTAAAGTAACAAACAACGTTTCTTATTTATTTCTTATTTAATATTTATTACGTTATTAAGTAGAGTCAGTGTTTGTTTGCCGATCGAAATTTAACCGGAATAATCTTTTATTTTTCCTTTTTATCTCTTACGAAAATAACAAATTAAAAAGTGCTTAATCATCACGACAAGAACGTCTAATAAAATTAAAATTACCATAGAAGTCTTTAATGACAAAGAGAAGCTCGTATAAATAAAAAGATTTTAAAAAGTAAATAACATTTTAAGTGAATTTTTCATTATCCACTTAAGTTTTTTTTAAGTATCAGTGGAAGTAAAAATTACAATCAGTTAAGTTTTAAAAATCACGACGATCCCGATTACTGTAGAAATGACAATGACTTTCATCGAAAGCCAGAATTATTTACAGTTTGTGTTTACGGTCATTTTAGTTTCTGGAAAAATTAATCATTCGCTGTTATTTCGCTCTAATAATAGCATAAAAAAGATATGAATAATTTTCGCTTTTACTCGGTTTTAAGTTTGCCGATGTTGCGAACAGTTTTATATTGTTCGAATCCACCCTAAGTGAGCGATTGACAATTATTAGAATATCAGTATTAATATCAAGAATTCCGTTCTAAATTGGCTTCACAAGACACTGATTAATACTCAAGTGAAGATATATTGTATTTTTTCGCTCGACCAGCACTTCGCGAGCAAATTGTACCGTTCAAATCAACTATAAGTGAGGGCTTAATAATATCAATTACTATCTTGAACACTTACCTCTATTAATATCAAGAAAATTCAAATTGAGATTGAGAAATTGCAATATTCATAGATGTAACAAGTCTCCTGGTAACTTCTAGATAAATGAATATAAAAATATGTACATAACTATTTTAGACTCTTATCGCTATTAGTAAGAAAAGAAAATATAAATTGCCAGTCAAAAAGCTGCGATATTTATAAACGTAAAAATCTTCTGATAATTCCTTGTAAAAGCAACGCTAAAATATGTACATAACTAGTGAAAGATGGTAATATTCAAAGATCTGAACAATCGACCTGAAATATGTCCTTGTAACATAAAAAAAAAATTCGCGCTAACTTATTTACGTAAAGGATACCATGTTGCCGAAAAAAAAAAGAAAAAGTGGTAAATGACGAACGAGTTAGACATTCTTTCACGTTTCGTACAAATAAGAAGCACGATGGTCGTAACTGAAACGTTAGAAGCGCCTGATTTGTATGCGTGTCTGCGTCGACACGCAAGATTAATCCCGTCCATCGCCGGCGACGTGTCCCTTTGTGTCTTTGACTACGCCACTTGGCACCGAATAATGGTAACGATCGCCTCGCAACGCGTATAATTGATAACTCGTTACTCTCGAGACACATATTCCTCGTCCGCCCCTGATTGCGCCGCATTCATATTAATTAGCGACAGATAACGCCGCGAAGTTCGCGAACTCTCGGTTCTCGAACCTAAACATCCATGAACGATAGGGGACTATCTAATGGAAAATTGAATTAATTAAAAAGGAATATGATATATAAAAAGATATGGAAAAATGTCATCGCAATGAAATCCCCTATTGTTGTATATATAGTACATGGAATAACGGAGACACGCAAACACTGAGACGATAATTCTCGTTCTTACGTACACCATCGATTCGTTCGACCAGGGTACAAGTGTTAGAAAAATATTCTCGGAATCCGGTGATCTTGGTCGCTTTTATTACAAAATATCTACGAACGCTTTACACTGAAATAAAAATACGGAATACCTCGGTCGCGTAACGCCTCATTCGCAGTCTCAGCGACTTATGACATCGATCTGGACATTTTTACATTTATATACAAGATCCGTGGTGGTACACCACGTTCGCCAAGTTATTTTCATCTTGACTATGTCATCGAACGAGAGAATTTCACTGATGAATGAACTCGTAGAGATTATCAGATCGAGGAAGAAAACTTCCAATTGCACGAAGAAAATATGAGAAAGCAACGTATCATTCTCTTAAGCTACTCTCGAGTTCGTCATTCGGATAAACTACTTATATTCTTATTCTATTAGAATTCTCTTAGTGTTATTCCTTCAGCTATTACAGCTTACTCAGCTAAAGGCTGAGAAATTTGAGATTACTTCGTTTGGTAACTTGGTTCACGCTAGTATCGCACGGTTATGGAAGACTAAGGATTCTTCGCACGAGATCAACGTGACAGACACACTTCATGGTGAGTATCTCGCTACAATCTTTCCACCTCTATGATAGGATTTCCGCCATTCTTGGATTTCATGCTCGACCTTCGTATCATACTGCTCGTCAGAGTTTCGCCACGGAGAGACGCTCTCATCGAGTTCCTCGCGCTGTATCTCGAGAACATGGCGACCGGTGGTACTTCCTCCTCGTCGTGTTTCCTGTGGAGAAATTTTCGACTTAATCTTTCGATTCTATTATACTTCTTCTTCTATCTAGTTAATCTCTATCTAAATAATCAAAATTTAAAGGGTACAATCGATCAAAGTTTATGCGAAGTTTAATTCCGACAGAGAATTAGAGAATATTGAAACCAAGGAAGATCGTAGAATTTTCTTTTTAAGGAAGAAAGATCTTCTCGTATCTCGAATCACTCTGACGCGATTTTACCTTCCGAAACAAGGAGCTTCCCACATCTTCTGATCCTTTCCGAATTCTTCCCCGTCCTGCAGCGTCTGAGGAAGATCTTGGTTCAGCGTTTCCGGTAGAAACAGGGTCACGAGACCACCCATGATTCCAAGAGTCCCCAACACGAACAGGGGTAAAAACGATGAAACGACGTCGAGATACACCACGAAGGGTGCGAGGATACTCGCAACGTACCCCATTATGTGTATCAAAGCTACACCCTGAGCCCTAACTACAGTTGGTAACACCTCAGCCGCATACTGCAGGCCAATGTTGTAAGAAATGTTTATCCAGAATCGACCCAGGATTGCCAAAGTGGCTGTGTAAATATCTGAAAGAAATTTCAAGAGTTGAAGCAGTCAGAAAAATTTACGCAAACGTGTTACAATTAATACGAGATGTACGAACTGTTGGAGACTGCAGAAGCCCAGATGCTGAAGATACCGGAAATGACAAGGGACCCGCAGGCGAGCCATCTTCTACCCCATCGATCAAGGACAATCGTGAGGAACGTGTCAGCAGGCAGTTCAGTTGCTGCAGCAATCGTGAATGTGATAAACACGTTCAAACCTAAATTATCGACGTTTCGTACGTGACCATCGAACACCAAAGAAATCGCCATCCTGCGTTACAGGAAAAATTTGATACGATAAAGCAAACGTGTTGCTTCGCGCGAAAACACGAGTCGATTATATCAACGGCGATGAATCCAACGAGAAATATTTATTTCCACGCGCAACAAAAAATTTCACGAAATAATCGGAGAGACACGATCTCGAATTCTACGTGGAAACTTTTCTCGCTACCAGTTGGCAAACGTTACGTACCAAATTATAATAAAGAGAACGGTGATATTCCTGAGTCTCGGGGTTCTGAATAAATCCAGCACGGAATAAGTCTTGTCCGCCTCTTCCTCTTTGCATATCCTAGCGCAGGTCTCCTATTGTCGTAAATCATAGCTCGTTAACGTTTATGACTTCGTTCCTTACGAAACAAACGGTTACATAGTTTCCTCGAGGCATTTAGCTGATCGTTCGCGAAGTTTCACTTCGTTTCGAGAGTTATTTTTGCGCGAAATATGAGTCGATCGTAGAAGGATTGAGAAATCGATTTGTTTACCCGGAACTGTTTGTAGACGTCATCGGGAACCTTAGTGCCGTTTATTTGCTCGAACTTGCCCAGAATCTCGATAGCCTTGTCCACCTGACCTTGGCTGACCAGCCATCGGGCACTTTCCGGTATTAACCATGGCGTAGCCACCGCGAGGACGAGAGGAACCGAGGTGGCGATGCACGTCATCCTCCAATCCTCTAAAAAGTACGCTATCCATGGTAGAACGCAGGTCGCGAACGTGAAGAACATCGCTATCGACATGTTCGCCACGAATGTCCGCCATTTTGGTCCGACGTACTCTAAAACTGAAATTGAAAATTTGATATTTAAATAGATCATCCTTAAGAACGATGCTTGATGTGAAAATAATAAAAAAACACGAGCTGCAGATTAGAAAAATAGATACTAATTTATTCGACACAACCATCCGCCATTTTGGTCCCCATTGCCTCGACACGCAAACAAGAAAATAAAGTCGCGTGATACGAAGAGAAATGAAGAGGATTTGAAATAAAAATTCGCGATTCGCGCGCTAAAAATTGGTTGGCACATCAAGATTTTGATAAGGAGAAACCTCAATGGCAATTATAACAGGCCACTAATTGCGACTAATTGAAGACGATTCCTGATTAGAACCCAGACACCATTAAGTGACTAACACGGTTGCTTCATTAAGAACAATTACTCCCTATTTTGCGACAAGTACAAATAGACGCGCACGGCTGATAAATTTCCACGTGCTCGCTGTTTCCTGTCCTCTCGCACAATCGTCAAATTACAGCCGCGTTTTCGATCCATCGGAAGTGATCACGAGACGATCACGCTAATTTCGCCTGCGATTCGTGACTTGCGAAGATCGTAAAATGATCGGTTCAGTTGTTCCCGGCCACTTTTGTCCTCTGTATCTTCGAGTAATCGATGTTGTACATCATCAACGGAGAAGATTCGAGTTGCAACTAGCTTTGAACACAACTCCATTACGAGAGACGTTTATCTTGTCACAATTAACAGGACATACGTGCCAGTAACTGGCTCGGTTAAATTACACCCTTCCCAAAGACAATCCGTAATTCACCATCATCACCGAAATTACAGAGTCGTACGTTTTCACGATAGTTTGCGAGTTCCTCAAGCGCACAATGGCGCACGAAAAAATGGATAATCGACCTCGTTGAAAGAGGCAACGACTCTCCTCGAATTCAACCTTCGTGACCCAGAGAACTTTCGTTTAATTAGAAAAAAAAATGGAATTGCCGATCTATCAACGGCTGTCACGTTCGACTTACATAAACACGATCACTCGATCGATTAAAGATAATTATGCATTCGAGATCGGTCGTCCCTGTAATTAGAACTCGTTATCTCGCCTGGAATCGTGTTATCAATCAACCACTGAATCCATCGCCGTTCGATTTCATAAATCAGATTCAGATTTTATGCACAGACTCAACCGGACTCGAATTTTCTTCGATAAAGTTTAAAACGAGGAGCCTCGAAAGTATGGTTATTAATTCATTATCTTCCTTCGACTTTTCCAGATTTCACGAGAATTCGCCGTATTTTAGCTCTTTATCTAGCATGAATACAAAATTCCGATCAGTTAATCGTCTGCCTGATAACCTGGGTCAATAATCAAGTTTAATACGAGACCAGCAGGTGTGCCAATACCCATCAACGACGAATCCTCCATGTGATCTTCTCCAAACTATCTTCGAACCTCGATATCCTCCCAAACTCACCGAATGAGGAATAAAACTACCAAGGTATCTTTGTGATCTCTTCTCTTCGCGGAATAACCACCCTAATCCCGATGTCTTCGTCTACCAACCGTCATCTCCCATTACGGGACCTCCTAAATATATACCAAATACCATCACACCATCGACTAGCATTATTCTAGTCGTCTGATACTCGAGAAGAAAAGAGTATTGCACGAATAAAACTACCAAAGTATCTTCGCGGTCTCTCTCCGCGAGATAACTACCCTAATCCCAATGTCCTCGTCTATCAACCATGATCTCCCGTTACGCGACCTTCCAAATACCTTATATACCAAATACTAAATACCATCGACTAGCATTATTCCATTCGTCTGACACTCGAGAAGAGAAGAGATATTGCACGAATAAAACTACCAAAGTATCTTCGCGATCTGTTCTCTGGGCGGGATAACCACCCTAATCCCGATGTCTTTATCTACCAACCATCATCTCACATTACAGGACCTTCCAAATGCCATCTTATATACCAAATACCACTGCACCACTGACTAGCATTATTCCACTCATCTGATACTCGAGCAGAAAAGAGATATTGCAAGAATAAAACAACCAAAGTATCTTCGCGATCTCTCTCCGCGAGACAACTACCCTAATCCCAATGTCCTCGACTATCAACCATCATCTCCCATTACAGGACCTTCCAAATACCATCTTATATACCAAATACCAAATACCACCGCATCATCGGTTAGTATTATTCCACTCGTCTGATACTCGAAAAGAAAATAGATATTGCACGAATAAAAGTACCAAAATCTCTTCGCGATCTGTTCTATAGACGAGATAACCAACCCAAATTCGGATGTCTTCATCTACCAACCAACATCTCTCATTACGGCACCTTCTAAATACCTTATATACCAAATTCCACCGCATCATCGGTTAGCATTATTCCACTCGTCTGATACTCGAGAAGAGAAGAAATATTAAACGAATAAAAACTCTGGATGGAAAACCGGCGAACCTTCCCTAGTTTCGTCATTTCTATCGAGGTTTACTGCCACCAACGTAACACTAATGCCTGCAACGAGCATTCGCTTTTCTGCAAGGCGTTCTCCAACGAGGAACCGTGCAATTTCATATCGTCGACATCGAAAGACCGACCCGGTTTACAGTAAACGAAGGTCCGTGTGCACGGCTGGCAAGATAAATTACAGACGACCGGATTAATAATAATAATCTCGCCGATATCTCGCGTGTCCGCTCGGCGATCGATCGGCAACGCGAGCTCTCTGTCAAACACAAGGCCGCTGTCCACGTTTCGAAACTGATTAACGTTTCTTCGTTCCTTTTTCCGCTCTTTCCTCCATTCTTTCCCTTCTCAGCTGGCCAGTTGCACACTTCCTTGCACATTCCGACGATAGGTTTATTTAATCAACCGCGACTCGCACGCGAAACCGACAGTCCATTAGAATTTTGCTGTTTCAACCAGCTGGTCGATCGGTTTCTCGGCTACTGATGATTGAAAGATATCGAAGAACAAGTTAGAGATCGGTATTTAAGAGAGGACTAGCTGCGAGAAATTCGAAACTAATGCAGGAGAGAAGAAGAGTAGGATCGACGAGTGAAAATGGCGGAGAGAGGAGAAATATCGCGAGAGATATTTGGAGATTTATCGGAGAATCCTAGGTGTGAAATACGACGAAGATTAAAGGGTTCGCTGATGTTGGATGCTAGTTGATAGCGAAGCTTTGCTTCGAGGCGTCCGCCATTTTGTTTAGCATAAATTTCACCAGTTTACGTAACCTCTATCTCGCTCGCTTTCTGTTGTCACAGTTTCGTATTGAAAATTCTCTGTAATTGAAATGTATTACATCTTAGGAATGGTCTGTCCGATAATTTCGTTTTGAAATGAGATTTACAAATTCTCATCACGATGGTAAAAAGTCATAAGCAACGATGGAAATTAAAAACTACATCAATTTCACAGAATTTGCTTATAAACCTTATAATTCTCGATTGTTGCCATACTTGAAACCTTAGACAAATACAAATTAATTTTTCCTTAAAACCAATGTACACTTAGAAAACTAGAAACACGTTTATAGTGAATTTTGTTATAAATTTGCAAACGTGAGATTAAGAACTTGGAATTGCTAGTTCGAAGAGCTGCAAAATTTGGAAATGGAGAACATAAACGGACAAAACTTTCCTGTACACCTAATAATTCTCGATTGTTGCTATACTTGAAACTTTAGATAAATACAAATGCATTTTTCCTTAAAACCAATGTACACTTAGAAAACGAGAAACACGTTTGTGAAGAATTTTGTTATAAATTTGCAAACGTGGGATTAAAAAGTTGTAATTGCTAGTTCGAAGAGTTCTAAAATTTGTAAATGGAGATCATAAACGGACAAAACTTTCCTGTACACCTAATAATTCTCAATCATTGCTGTACTTGAAACTTTAGACAAATACAAATGCATCTTTCCTTAAGACCAATGTACACTTAGAAAACGAAAAACACGTTTATAGAAAATTTTGTTATAAATTTGCAAACGTGGGACTAAGAACTTGTAATTGCTAGTTCGAAGAGTTCTAAAATTTGTAAATGGAGATCAGCTGAGAATTCTGATATCTCAGAGGTCTCTTTAGTTTAAACTCCGTCGATGATATAACGCGTTACGTACTCCAGGAGAATTAATAAACGAGCTTATCTCGATCTGCAACTACATTCTGCTTTCTCGCCGATTAGCATACGATCGACAGTCCCGCGGATCGATCCTCGTCGTTCCAGCCCAGTGCCACGATGGATCATTCGCGAGCGATCATCGAACGACCTTGACAATTAAGAAATCCGAGCGACGATCAACGAACCCGACTCGCACGCGAATCTCGTCAACTTGACCTGGTTTTCATAGCAGGTCGTAAATTTTTCCAGCCTCGACTTGAGTCATCGAGTCACGGTTAATGCACGCCACCCGGTTTTCGTTGGTCTCGATTTTCATTGCTGGAATGTTGTCCGGAACGCCTTGCTATTCGATCAAGGGAACACGTTTCAATGACTCGTCTGATGAACCGTCTACCCTCGAATTTACATCGAAATGGTGTTGATTTTACATGGATCGGTAGCTTCTACCTGCAAGCTCCGTTTTAGGTCCGGAAGTGGAGATAGGGGTTGTTTAAATACCTTCTCTTTGAAACGCTAATGATCGTTTCGGGGTTTGTAGTTTGGAATTATATCCCAACGTTTGTCCTACCGAGTGATTTATGAGAATTTTACATAATTTAATACATTCAATACGAAATAACAATACTAATATCCGACAAATCTGTTTTAAATATTTAACTTGACTCTCGAGGAACTCTCAAGCTTGTGAAGCTTTTACAAAGGTTGATAATAATTCACGTATAAAATACTAGTCTAATAAAAGACACGGTTCTCGAGTATTTCTCACAGACGAAATAAAAATCGAGTCGAGTTTAGATTAACGTCGACAACGTTCTGCGAGCCCAGATCTAAAAGTTAGCGGATATAGTAGAGATCTAGAAGAAATACAGACGATTATGCAAGCAGTAGTATACCCATGGTGTATTATATATTGAACGTGCTTTGTGTAAAATGTCATTGATATAAGTTATGCGCGTATACCTAGCGATTTAAACGTTCCACTCGGACAACGAGATTTATCGGAATTTTAACGGAGATAATTTGAAAAATCGGAGACACGTTAGAAGTTGGTCGACAGCGTGAGGTGTAGGTTAGATATATGCGTTCTTCGGCCATATCCAGCATTCGTTTCAAACACGTACATGCGTCTGTAGTCGTGAAAGCGTTAAAGGACTACTTGCCGGCCACGTTCACTTTCTGCATGGAAGAGCGAGTTCATGAAAAGTTACGTGTATCGCAGTTGTTTGGTAACCGAGCGAAATTTTTACCAATCAACCGTGTATAATTTCGTCCGGTTGCGAAAAAACAGGAATTATAACACGCTTCAAACCTGAAATCTACCCGCTTTGCAACATTTCACAGCGATTTCCACGATTGATACAACTCGAATTTGCATCGATAATTCCGTTATTAAATCTGTCATTGAACTATCTTTAAACGAACTCGAATCAGACTCGTTTGGAAACCTATCGTATGAAAATTCTAACGAAATAAAAGTATTCGCTGAATTCGCTTGAAAGCTTGGTTAAAACGGCGATACTTGCCGTTACAAGCCGCGGTTAGAAAGTAACGAAGTTTGTCTAAACTGTGCGGTTAAAAAGCAGAAATTTACGGCCTCATGTATATTCATAGGTGTTTGAATGGCGTCGTAACTTGGAATAGTTTTCAATTGCATTAAAGTTAGCCGATTGTCGCGCGGCTATGTTGCGCGATGTTGCGAGTCCAGAAGGATTCGAAAGCACGTACCCGAAGAAAGGTCAGACATAAATCAAGCACAACGGAAAGATCGCGATGGCGATGCGTTATAGCAATTACCGTTCGATCGCTCGAACCTTGATATCTCTGTTGTTCTCTGCAAAACCTTGGAATCCGATTCTCCTGAGGAAAAATCGAAAAATCGATATCTCATCGATATCGTGCGATAATTACCCAATATGTACATCATGGTGAAGCAATTGTCGAAGGCGAATCCGACGAAGAAGCGACACAACGCGAACTGCCAGAAGGTGTTGGTAAACGCGGTTGCAACTCCAGCGAGGAAGCCCATCACGTTTGATCCAATCAGAGCGGGTATTCTTCCGTATTGATCGGCGATCCATCCGAAGATCAATCCCCCGAAGATGGCCCCGATGAAGAATATACTCTGAGCGATAGTCGGCAGAGCGTCGTGCTGGCAAACCCATCCTAGCTGCAACAGAGGACCACGGTCGAGTGATTTGCTTCCGGTGACGACGTAGGAAATCCCAGGGAACTCGCAGTTTCGATCAAAAGAACTTCTCGGCATTCCTAATGAAACGCGCGAATCTTTTCCCTTTTCTCTCCTCCCGAGGAGAAGGAAGAGAGATCTTGCGCGTTCTCGCGTAAAAAACGGAAGCGGAGGAGAGGACCAACCCCTGGAGGAAAAGTTTCCTTCCCTGTGTACAATGCAAAGTTCATCGATGTCGACGGAACAAGAAGAGGACAGCCAGGAACATTGATTAAATTTCAACCGGATAGATTTTACGTTTCGATAAATAATATTTCGCTCCACGAAGCTTCGTCCTGCAAATCCCATTGTAAACTTCCTTCGCGATCTTCGGCTAACTTTTTACAAATCCTTTCGCAAACGTTTACTTGACTACAACCTGCCCGAAGATAATACCGCGTTTTAAAACGTCATACTTAATTATTCATTCTCTCCTCCTTACGAGTCGATATCCTCTGCCAATATTTCCGGAAAATCTCGTTTTATCGCGTTTCCACAAATTTCCACAGCTCGAGATTCTCTCGTGAAAATTTTTTCCGAAACTTCGAACCTCGAAAATTTTAAATAATCGTTTTCGCGATTGAGGATCGTCCTCTGATGTTTCGAAATAATTATTTCGTAAATGTTTACTCGACTGCAACCTGCCGGAAGATAATACCGCGTTTTAAAACGTCATATTCAGAGTAAATTAATTATTCATTCTCTCCTCCTTGCAATCCTTCTCCTCTGCCAATATTTCAGGAAAATCTCGTTTTATCGCGTCGGCGGACAAATTTCCACAGCTCGAGATTCTCTCGTGAAAATTTTTTCGAAGCACTCTGAACTTTGAGAATCTGAAATAATCGTTTCCACGGTTGAGGATCGTCCGCTGATGTTCCGAAAAGATTATTTCGCAAATGTATGTATGCGAATGTATCTCGTTGAATACCAGCTATTGGCCGAAGTGCGGAAATGGCGAGGATAAACAGAAGAAAGGGAGAGACAATGGCAGAGGAGAGGAAATTGTACGGATCGAACGGTTCGTGTCTCACCTCGGTCGCCACAGTTGCATAAGGGACGCTGCTGTAATTAAACTCCCATCCATGTTGGCAAGCTTTCGTCGGCCACAATGGGTCCGGCACGTGGCTTCCATTTAGCAGGATCTCCGTGTAATTTACATCGTACATGCTGCATCTCGAGTAACCTTCGCGGTCTACGGGTATCGCCAGCGAGAGCCTGAAACGAGCAGAAGAGAGTGTAGACTGGTTCTGTGGACTGGTCCACGGTCTCCGATACTGATGGACATCCTGACAGATGAATAATTAACGTTGTTTTCGTGATCCTATCGAAAGGTCGACGGATCGAAACTTTTCAAGTGACCGATGCCACGTCACCCATGGAACTATTCGATATTTTATGACTTAACTACGAAAAACTTATGAAATTATTTAATTTCAATCCTTATGGGGTTCAACGTGAAAAACACACGAGTTATCGTAGTATAACGAAACGCGTCTCATTGAAATTTTATTCGCTATAAAAATTAGTTCGTTGGATATATATTCGTTTTAGGGATTTGCATGTGTTTTTAAAATTCTTCACCCAATTTTCTATCGATTTTGTTATTCTTCCTTTTCGCCATTGGAAGAACTTACGCGCGAATTCCGCCAGATAAATAATGGAACGATGAAAGGGAATGGAATGATCGATGTTATGTTAATGAGATTATCGATTGATCGGAATTGTAAATGACAATCGCGGAGAGAAAAGTTTCTACGAGTCTATCTGACTGAATCTGATTTGATCTAACAACGGAAGACGTATTGGGAGATGGCTCACGGGTTAATTTACATAGCGGTATTGAATAGCTGCGAGAACTAGCGAATTTCGCAATTTATTAATAATGAACATTATCAAGATATGACAGTAATTACGCGTGTGTCTTCATTTTTGACGCTGTTTGTGTAGCAAAATAGGAAGTCGATGTCACGATGACTGACGCTGTCTGAATCAAATTGACCTCGTTCTCTGGTGCAGAATCGAGACGACGTCTGCAACGTTGGAAAACATCTCGAAATCTATCCAGAAAAATTCCCCGACTTGAATTATCCAGATATTCGTAGTTCCGCCAATCGGCGAGGAGTAATCAACGAGCAAAATATATCGGTGTATAATTACATAACAGATAAACATCGGTAACCGTAATAGACAATGAAGCTTCCATTAATGTTACGTAATCTGCGATATCATCTTCACCCATACGTGTCAATAATTTCAGTCGTAATCACCGATGAATGGTACATATCGGAAATAGAAAACTATCGATCGTTGAATCGCTATAATCAAGCTTTGGATTCGTTCATCATAACGCGCGAATAAAATTTTCTGAAGTTCCGACATTCTCTTCGGCATCGTCCAGTCATCACTGTCAATTTCAGTAATTCCAGTCATTTTTCTGTTGCAACCATGTGTCGCGATAAATCATTTTTTTATAATTCACTATTATAACTGTTATAACTATACTTCACTATTTTGTATAATTCAATATTAGAGAATTTTTTAGTACGTTCTTTCAACGTTATCAAGTTTCATAGTGTTCGTTAAACAGTCCAGCGTAATTATGGCTTACGGCCATTAAGGATCGCGCGTCGCAACCAAGATGGCGCGGACTTTTCACGCGTCCGAATACTTAAACGCGTGGTATCGCGTAGAATCTTATCGCGAATTTCCTTCGAGAGAATCGGCCAATAAATTCAATGGACATCGCTGTCGAGAAAGTTATTCGCGATATTAACTCAGGCGTAATCACACCTCGTAGCATTATGATTAATCGCGAGCGTCGACTGACCTTTTCCTGAACGAACGAAAATGTCGATTATATTATGCAAACATACGCTACATTCTTCAACCTGGATTCGCTAGTACCAGCATTTCTTACTCGACGTCGAACGATGAGTAGAATAAATGTCGCAACGAAGGAAATTAATGTCTCCGTCACTTACTGAAAGAAATTATTCACTACTGCTGGTAACTCTAGCCATTATTCGTTGCAACAACCGTGTACCGGTTTCTCTGAGCCATCGATTTAATCGCCGATTAGATCTGTAATCTAGCACTAATAGATTTAATCTACTTATCCGCGTAATTACAACTTCGTCCGTGATAATTAAACAATTACAACGTTACTCCGAGTTAGAAGCCTTTGGTCTAAGTTAGAAACCTAAAAAGGAAACGCGATTCCTTTAACGTCCGACGTTCCATCGTGGACGGTTTGGCATAATTGTCACCGGCTGGAATGCCTTGGAGCAAAAGTGTCCGCGGTGCTCTCGACGGCGAGCAATCAACGATATCGCGCCGAATGTTACGTGCTCCGGCGCCATTTTTTTCGAGTTCACGCTCTCATTGTTCCGCGTGAAGGTTCGACGCGTTCGCGGATACGATAAATAAGAATTTTTATTCAGTTGGGCATCGTTGCAACATGCACCGGCGCTTAAGAAACGTCTTAATAACGAATCGTGCCGCAATAGGAACATTTATGCACCTCGGATGGAAAAGTTATCGTGCCTAGACGTTCACTCGAAACGGCACCGAAGGTTAATTAGGCAAGTGTATCCACGTATTGTGTTTCAACGGATTGCCAAATGCAATTTCTGGGCATTGTCTGTCGGACAATGATGCACTTTTCGTTATCGGGGAAGATCGAGATCGGTGAAGTTTTCTAGGTCCTGATGCAATATAAAGTTAGGAAGCTGTGTGATTTAAATTAAATCTCGCACTTTGTTCGGTGTTGTAATCATTGTCTATTAATGATTTTTCTTTCCCAAAATTGTTTCTCTTCTTTCAGACGTTACTACTGCAGTAATTTTTATCCTCTTTCCTAAATTAAGTACAGTACAAGTTGAGTTTACTTCAGGTGATCCTAAGTTTATCCACTTTTGCACATTCTATTCACAACATATGTAATGTAATAGGTTTCGGAAAATCATTTCGTTTTTTCAATTTAAGAGACCTAATTGTATTTGTTCACAGCCAACTTCACACTCCAGCCGCATAAAAAAAAAAAAAATAAATAAAAACGAAATGACTTTCTGAACGTTTAAATATGTTTACAATTGTAATATTGAGGTTTTCATAAATAATATCGGTATTTTAAATATAAAATTGTAACGCTACTTATGGACCAACCTAATTTACAAGATGAGACACGATTATCTACCATTCTTTTAAATATTGACATGAAAAATTATTTTAAGATCATATCATTCTCGTCTAAAATATTTCTGTATGATACACGTTACTTCAGAAAATGTTTGATCTTAAATACGTCATATGAAGATATTGTTTTAGAAATTCTTGATACGTACAAAGTGCTTCTGTGAGCAAATCATTCGGCACGTTAAGCAGATTCTTCGACCATTTTGTTTACTCTTCCTGTATAGCATTATCGTCGCGGATTATTTTTGATAAACTTCTTTGAAACATGTTTATCAACGGAATTATTTTTTTTAGACTTACAGCGCTTAACTCAACTTCGTATTCTACGTTTCTTCTCAAGTCAACACGAGACTCCAAATTTCCAAAACCGACGAAATTCCGGGCTTAACCGTATGAAACGATGTTCGAAAGACACACGGAGGAACGTAACTTTCGACTCGTTCTACGTTTCGGCTAAGTCAGGCATACAATTTTAATTATTTAATCGGCTTGGTAATTTTCCAAAATATACTATATTCTCGACAAGTTGTATTATTATCTTCATCGGAAATCTTTGCGTATTTCACTCATCAATGACCCAAAATTCTCATCCCTTCGACAAAACAAAATCTGCGCAATTCCAAAGCACTTAAATTAGGTGAAAATTACTTCTGGTCATCGTAAATTCTACAAAGTTTCCTAATCGTTCGTACGAACCCAAAGTCCACTCATCAATAACCCAAAATTCTCATCCCTTTGACAAAACAAAACCTGCGCCATTCCAAACCATCCGAAATACGCGAAAATTATCTCTGGTCATCGTAGATTCTACAAAATTTCCTAATCGTTCCTACGAACCCAAAGTCCACTCATCCCTGAGTTAAGTTCTCATCTCTTCGACAAAATTAAATCTGCGCAATTCCAAACCAAAGTCCACTCATCTCTGACCCAAAATTTTCAACCCTTCGACAAAACAGAACCTGAAACCCGCATACCTGCACCATTCCAAACCATACGAACGAATTTCTCAACCTTCTCTATTTTTTCATTTCGAGACTCGTCTTACGAAGAATTTTTTAATCGCCAATTCACACGGAGAAGAGAGGCTGACGCTAAGAAAGAATCGCGTAGATGAATAACGGGTTTACTCCTTTCGTTTCACCGTTCTCCGATGTGTTGATAACTGATAAAGCAACAGCTTCCATTACGCAAGAGATGATTTTGTAACAGGGCGCGGAGGGAAAACGGCAGGGACAGAAATAAAACGAGATAGCTGTCTGGACGGTAACACACGTTCACCAGATGGAAGATATTTTATTGAGACTTTTACTACCTGCTACCGGCTGCCCCGGCCGTTGCATTATTTGAATAGCATCGCAGGTTGTTAACCTACTCGCGTCTCGGCTCATAACCAAACGAAGGTGCAATCCAGTTACACCTTGGCGAACGTTTCGTCATCGCGCATTTCCACGTGTTTTCCTTCCCCGCTGACACATTTTCTGCCGACGCCTTTTGCCACGATATTGTCCCGGTTCGCAATAGCCGCGATCGCGATAGCCATGGTGTTTCGACAGGATTCGAAGTCGTCGAAATCGGAGAACCGATTAGGAAATCGCTCGCGTGCGAGCCACGGCGAACGAGTTAAGTTTCGATTTGGATAAGTTCTTATAGCTCTTTCGCTGTTACTTCCACGGTTGAAAGTTCGATAGGTAGGGATTCGAAAGTTTGGCTTGATTCTAGGGCTATCGTGCATGCCGAATCCTCGGGTTTCCATCTTTTTCGCCACTCTCTCGCGATTAGAGTAATACGCGAACGTGTCTCGACGAACCTTAGAAACTTTTAACTTTAAACCTACGCGTACAAACGTGTCTTTCATCTTGGAAACTAATTTTCATCCAGATGAAACGATTGTAACGCACGATTGTCTACGTATCTATAAGTGAAAGTCAAAAAGCGATTTCGGTATTTTCAATGTAAAACAGCAATTGACTTTTCCTTTTGCACAGGAACGTTCGATGTTTCATCGAGTCGTGTCCAGTGACATTTTTCGTTATATTCGAAACCAATTTAATTCCGCTTTACAGGATTTACCGTGGAGATATAAAGAACGAGTAGTCAGTCCCGTAAACGGTGCTGAAAAGCTGGGATAATTGACTCCCTTTATTCGAAACTCGATACACGGTGAGCTAACGACAAATTACAAAGGGATATATCGTAACGGAATATATTCCTGTCATACCTACAATCGTTCAAATTTCTCAATGAACGCGAGTTCGCGTTATCGGAACAAAAAGTAGCCACCGTGTATAATTTTATTAGCAACTGATCGATATACGTCCATTGAGAAAGCAGTCATCTAGATCATCGAGATCTCCGGGATACGCTCGTGCGCGTGATGATCTAGCCTTGAATTACAAAACGATATTAAATGCTGATGATAACTATTCATCGGAATTTTTTATCGATCATTGCGATCAAACACGTGGACTCTCGAAGAGCATGCAATCCTCTGGCTTTTTTCATCAGCATCCTCCATAATCGGCGACATTTATGTTTTCGGTTTGACTAATCGTTCTATTCTCCAGAATAAATCGTGTTTATACCAGGAGAACGTTGATCTCGCGAAATCGTTTCGATCGAATCGTTCTTCTATCTTCGAGTGAAAATCAAAGAGAAAAAGAGGTTGTCTAGACCTGTAAAAACGTTTGTTTTACATAAAGGATAAGCAAACACCGTAAGAAACGCGACACAGCAGAGTGATTCATCGTTTTCCACGCGGTTCCGTGGGATCGAACCGACAAGGTCCTCATTCTTCTGTAATTATGCCTTTGCAGACAATGGAACAATTCTGGCACGAGTGGCATATAAACGTTCGCGATAGGTACAAACATTGTTATCTAACGAAATTATCGCACCTCACAAATGAAAGATACCTATTGGAACTGTATCAGAGAGGCGATCGTGAGAGAAAGCCTCGAATCGGATTTCGCGAAAAGATTATGCAAAGGAGATCGCTGAACCTAGATCCGAATCTTCGATTCGTTAAGAAAGATTGTACGATTGAGCGATGAATTTGGGAAAATCTTCTCAGTCGTATCTTACGAATGATAAAATATTTAGATCTTCGATGTGCGTTAATTTATTCTGTGAACGATATCGATATCGAAACAAGGAAAATGGAGCGATAGATCAATCCTAGCGATTATCATCTCGATTTTTATCTACGGTATTTCTCTCCAACGAAGAATTATCGAATCATCGAATAAATAATTTGGGACGCTCCGGACAAATATTTAAAAGCTTCCGTACCGATAAATCACAGCTGATAATTAACGGAATGATCCTAATTCTGATAGCAATTTTAAATTTGTACAGGTAATACCATCGATTACCTTCGTCTCAACAGGTTCTAACTAGAGAGTCTTCTCGAGTAACGAAATTCTAGCCTTTTAAGATCATTAGATGCTATGGAACACGTAGTAATCAATACTATATTATTTACACTTTTAATCGCTAGAATGCAATTGAAAATCGATGAGCCACTTTTCGTGGTGCTTTTGACACCTCGACTTATCCGTTATCTATTAAAGCCGGTTGAGACAATAAAGATAGATAAGACTACAACGATAGACAGATAACTTGGAGCTAAACTCTTATCTTAGATTTTATTCCCATCCTCCGGTTCCATCCGATCTTGAATGGAAATGAAATATTTCACGCACCTTTCGCCGACTGTGAGGTTCTCCAGTTCCGGTACCCGGCACCAGTACTCATCCGGTATCAGGGTGATGAAGATCTGCGAGAAGTAAACCCACGCGACGAACGAAGCGAAAGGGATCATCAGTACGAACAATATCTTCTGATAAAAACCGAACTCCCCGACGTACGGCAACAAATCGTCGAAATCCACATCTTTCGTTTCCTCTTTCACGCTTCTCCCATCAGCCTCTGGAACTCGAAAGTTCATCGAGTTCTGGCAATTCGCCACGGTACCATCCCGATCGTCGTTCAAGTGCACAGGTGTGTCGAACTTCTCCTGGGGTGGCATCTTCTCGATAAATCGTAACTCCAATGAAAACGATCGGTTGTCGCATAAACTCGATCACCTATTCTTCATCGAATTCACCAGGTGATTTGCCTCGTGATTCGCGCAACAGGATCGAGTAATTTAAACCGCTTATGTCCCCGAATGCATAGCCTTGTGTTTTCCTCGACGTTTATGACCAAATTACTCTCTGCTGTTTAAACTGCAATTTTCACAGGCGCAAATCGATCACGTGGCCTCTGTTTACCGTCGGCATTGCGCGTAATCCGCGAGAAAAAGCCTAAAAACCGCGACAAAGTTAGGTTAGTCAGGCTAATCCTAGTCGTAATAAGGGAGATGGAAAAAAAGTGGACAAATCCTGACCGAAGAGTTCAGAACTGAAACGATCAGTCCTGTAGCTGGCTATATAGCCACCGACCGAGTGGTACTCCCTCTCTTTTCCGTGTGCAAGCAGAATTCAATGCTCTGCAAGTGGCATTGAACAGAGCGGGGATCGTGTAAATCATCCTCGTCATTGGTCTTCGACTAATTTCTTTCACACTCTCTCAGAAAACGCTCGTAACGAGACAATCGAGGCAGGCTTGCTTCGTTTTTTCGTTACATCGGACCCAGTCGGTTAATTGTCAGGAATCAAGGAGCCAAGTGGATGAAACTGGAAGGTTCAGGGGTACGTTTAATAACGCGTATCAATTAATAACGAATGGATATTAAGATAACAAGGGAAGCACTTGTTAGATTATATACTTATTTCAGAAGGATAATTCTACGATTCATCTTCTTTTAAATATTAGATCGGAACTGAAATAAAAAAAAAAAATCATTAACCTCAATTTTGGGGATAAATGTATATATTTGACACCCTCTGCGATATTTAGGACATATCAATTGTCGTAGCGTTGCTTACAAATTTTTTTAATTAATCATCTAATTTCAGAAGACTTTATCTTTGGATTTAACAGATTATATCTCTTTTGGATATCAAAACGAATAATATCGTAATTAAAAAGTCAATAAAGATGATCTTGTTACGACTTTACCTTTACCGTATGATGTTTATATGAAAAAGTTTAAACAGCATGAAAATATATCTTCGACCAGTCATAATTTTGTTAAAATGCAGATATTTCTTGATTAAAAAACCAGAAGTCGTTTCGATATTTCTTTCTTTTCCTATTATCAACTTATAACGACAAATGGTATTAAATTTTGTATCAGAGATGTCGCTGATGATAGTAGAGGTTACGTAATTTCGAAGTATTCAAAATCGTCCTTCTCGTAACAAGTTTTCGTGTTTATCTTCTGATGGCTGCGATTTTAATAAAAAAAAAGAGGTAAATAACCGACTGATACACATGACTCGCACGATTATGCACATTTAAAGTAACGCTTTTTTTGTTTGATAAGATATAGTCTTACGTCTGATGACGTTGATTCTTTTTCTTCGACGCTCGGTTTTCCTTTCCTGCTATTATATACGTTATAAAAATAAAAAAGGATCGTACAAGCGTGATACTCGATGCGTTTTTGTCGCTTCTACAACCATTATCAGGCTGAGACTATAAAATTGATGTTGGTTTGTTTAATGAAATCCATTAGATTAAGAAAGTAAAAAGCGAAAGGAGAAAAAAAATTTCTGATAAAAAAGACATTGAAAAACAGTAAGCGTATTGTAAAATATTATGGAAATATTATTTCCAAGTAAGCAATTAAAATAAATAATAACCAATCAAGATCAAAATAAGTTTATATAAAATGATCATTTTCACATATTCTTACATATATGTGGATATTTAGTATTATATAGATATTATGTAGAAATTTTAGTATAAATAGATATATTAGTAAACAATGGATTATCTAGAAGTAAATGTATTTTAAATTAAAGAATAACAGATATTTACAATACTTTCCAGTTACAGAATCATATATGTACAAGCACGATAAAAACGTGACGTCGATATAACGGCACTCGAGCTTGAAAACAAATTTCGTATACCGTCATAGTGTCGATATTAAAAGGATAATAATAATTATTGTTATTGCGCACTAGACATAATAAGAATAATTTATTGAATATTGTACAGGGTGTTTCACTTAAGTTGATCAATTAAAATACATATTTTTGTTATCAATAATAATACTAACAAAATGATACGGAAATGAAATTGTTTGATAACAAAAGTTTCCAAAATCGCTTTTTTTTTTCTTTTCAACGAAACTTCAAGGTCATTGATATTCTTTTTAATACGATGGTATATTTCAATGAAAGATAAAAAACATTGTTAATAAAGATTTATTCGAGTATAGTTTTATTAAAAAAGAAATCTTACGAAAAGTATTACATAGCCTCAAAGTATCGCTCGATAGGAAAACTTTAACTGTTCTCACAAATCATTAGAATATGATTAACGTATATAAAATTTATATCAATATAGCACCCAGTAAAGAATTACTATAACACAGAAATAATATATTTTTGNTTCTGTTCTAATTTAAAAAATTTATTGTATTGACTGTTATTAATAATTAAAATTTCTTTTTTAGGTGACACATAATAAAAAAGTACAGTAAGAAACGCGAAGACATGTATCACTTCAAATATTTGATATAATCTAACAATTTGATGTCATCCGAAGTATTACATACATGATAAATTATCGGACAAAATACATGTTTTATTAATATAATAACGCGTAATAAACAAACCTAACATTTTTTTATGTACACTATTATTAATACCCACGACATGGATGTAAAGATAATAAATCAAACAAATCTCTCCTACAACTCCAGGAACTTAGTTCTATTCTGTTATCGATATTTTGATTATTCACAGTAAAATTTTTTACATCAACATTCATGACAGTGTCAGAAAAAGGTTTACTCATGAATAGGATCTTTTAAAATATTTAGATGTGAATATTACCTGATTATACTTAAAAACGAAAACAGATGGTTAAAATCGACCTTAAACTATGCAGTGCTTTCAAGCTCCTTGTGTAGAAAAGTTTCAATATCCACTCGACATATAGGACAGCGTTTATTAGTACATAACCACTGATCGACACAGTCTATGTGAAATAAATGCATACATGGAAGCCTCCTATATAAAAGCGTTATAAAAGTGTTATTAATGTAAAATTAATTATATTACATAACAAATTATGATTGTATATAAAGATTAATTTGTACCTGACACTTTCACAGTCTTCAAATTCAGATAAACATATAGTACACTTTTCAACAGCATCTTCACTATTTTCGACTTTTTTCTCCTATAAAACAATAAAATATTAAATTAAAGTACGTATAATACAATGATGAACATATGCATAAATATAATTCGTTACCCGTTTGTACTTGTGGCGGAATGTATGACTTTCAATTGACTCTTGTGTTGCTCCACAACTAATATGAGCCATGCGTCGTAGATCTACAAAACGCATATAATTTTGAAGTTGCGCTGACACATGAAACGTTGGATGTAGCAAACCCAAAGATGAAAACGGCATCATATCGTGACCACCAGATCCTTGCTATATGAAACAGGTATACATTGTATACACAATAGTTTATATGATTGAAAGCATTGTATTCAAATGAGTACCAAATGAACATGTCGTAACCAATTGATATGAATGTGGTGTCGTGGTCTTCGATGCGGACTATAATGATGATACATATGATGTACATAAGGATGAACTGGCGTTGGAGGCAACATAACTGGCAGTGATGGTTCCATTTCTGCACTACTCAAAGGATTTTCCTAAATATATAAAAGAATATAAGTCGATTATGTAAATATTCAATTTCGAAAAAAAAAGATGTCAGAAGAAAAACAAAAATGAATTATAAATTCATTATAACGCTCAAATTATATAATTCGATTTTTCCATGTGTTACCATCACAGATTGTGCAGGATAAGGCGGGTTAACACTCGGTGGCGTTCTAGCTTCTGGATGACTGTAAACAGTAGGTTGTTGTGGTGGTGGTAAAATTGGAGATGGAAAATAGTTTTCTACAAACGTCATATTTTCCGAACCGTTGCAACGGTTATTCACAGGATCAGCATTTCCATTATTACACATATGTTGACGTGCTTGATGCATATGTGGATTGCACGAAATCGTACTACTAAACATAAAAATTACTGTATGTCGTAAAATTTTAAATATTTATCATAATACTAACGGGTGATTTATAGAGACTCTTCGATGCAGACTCCGCCTATATATTTCTTGTGCACGTTGTTGCATTCTCCATAGTCTTTCATGCATAGGATGCATACGCGATCTTGACATTCCTGGAGAAGCATCTACAGAAAAAAATAGAAAACAACTTAAAAATAATGTCAATAAAAATAATATCAGTTAGTCTTTTTTTTTTATCTTTTTATCATATTTTTACCTGGTAGTTGGCTATATCTTACAGGTATTACAGGAATTGGAATTCTACAATTATGATGCATACATCCATGATACATATAGTTTGGTGGACCATGCATACAGTAAGCATTGCTCCCACTATAAAATAATTGTTAAAATCAACATATATCGTGTTATATATACAAAATGAATTTGTTAGTCATACCTATGTACATATGTACATGTACATGTTGCGCCCGGATTTACTTCCGAAGTTGTTGGAGTAGGTGGAGTATGTTCTTCATCTGACTCCACAGTTAAATCAACTACAGTGACTGGACGATTACTTTCTTCATTATTTTGCACAGAATTCTGCTATTGAAATATATTACATCTTATATTTTAAGCTTTCAATATAAATTCCCATGTTAAAGTAACATATCATGATTAAGCTATTTCACCTTATTATTATGATTTACTGAAACAAGAACTTCAACTGAGCCATCTTTGTCATCGCTACTTGTAGTGATACTACTAGTATCGCTACTTGTAGTGATACTACTAGTAGTATCATCGCTACATGAAGACCAGTCTAATTGTAGATCAGGTGCAGATGGTGTATCATCATTTCCTATCCAATATACATAAAGTTAAATTATTGGATATCTGTATATTATTTTTTATTTATTTCTTAATGTGAAAAAAAAATCATACTTGTATGTGTAGAATGCTGCTGAGAAGTAATTGTATTTGGCAAAACTGAATGGTACAAAGTATTGACTTCATTGGCAGTGTCATTTTCAATATTTTGCATAACTCTGTTTAAGATATTTCCATCATTAATTGTTGATCTAATTGTGCTGAAAGTAAAGATAGCAAACAAACTCAAAAATTACTAAGAAAAATTTTATTCTGAGCTAATACCTGTTAGGAATTCCATCTGATAATCTAGATGGTCCAGCTACACCCAAATTATCATACTGTTGATCATTTAATGATTTACGTTCTTCACTTCTTTTACTTTTATGCTTTACTGGAGGATCACGCTCATGTAAAATTCCTCCTGCTGTTTCAGGTCCACGTAAATAAGTTCCAAAAACAAAATTATTGTTTGAACCAGAATGATGAGATGGATTTACATAAGGATTAATAGGTACCACATCTAAATCTTCTACATCACTTTCTGCAAATAAATGGTCATATTCCATTTCGTTGGCTAGAATGAAAAAATTAAATATTAAGTCTTAATCTTTTTATATAAACATTTTTTTTGTTATTAAACATATAACATAATAAAATTAAGTGAACTGTTTTACCTAAAAGTAACTGCCATACTTAATATCAGTATATTAAGTACAATAAAAGGAAGACTTTAATACATATGTTATGTTATTATTTCACTTATACCTGAATTAAATCTGGGTTGTGGAGAAGGATCAACTGTAGATGTAAATGCTGTATCAAATATGTCTGCTAAGGAAGTAGAATTTGCTTCCATAGATTGAGTTATAGATTCTGAATGATACAAACTATTTTGTTCGTCAGCTTTAGTTTTGCACCAAACATTTTGAGAACTTGTACTTTCTTCCATCCTGTTTCATAAATTTAAATATTGCATCATTTATGTAGAATATCATTAAAGAAATAGTATTACAAAATTTTAAATAATATACTTATTATTTTNAATAAATAAAAAAATTGTATACTCCAATAAAGAATATATATATAATTTTTCTGATTCACAATGACAGATCTTTCTTCTACCTTTATAAAAAGGTACATTCTAAACATATAACAATATTAGCCTTTAATATAAGAAAATTTATTTAATGACATGTAAATCATAATAGTATATGTAATAAGGATTTTTCCGTATTATGTAGAGGCAGTGTAATTAAAATAACTTTTTAACATTAAGAAGTAATTTTCAAGAATTATATTGGAAATTATATTTGAAACATTCAACATTTCAAATAAATTTTACTATTTTTTTCATAGGTGCTTTAAATGTTATCAAAACGAAGCAGTACAAACTATGAAAGAGTGTGTACCTTACAATTCCTTCAACGGTTTCGTAAAACGATAAGGCTCTCTTCACCACGTCATTTTTATCAAGATATTTATTTTCTATACATCACTGTCATTTATGTCGTTCTACCTATGCGCATCAATATTAACTTCGTAATCAGATCACTTCGAATTTTAATAAACTGTTCAATCCATATAAAAATTTGTGTATAATTAAATTCTTATGTCAGTAATAACAATAAAATCGAAAAAGGATTTACGTAGACTTTCTTTCGGTAATCTACATTTGGCAACTATGATACCATCAATCGTAACTTTCATTAACTACGCTCAATTTTAGCTGGCCTCCGTTGATTATGCAGCTTGCTACCTTTCCTTATTATAAAACTACCATTACGTTTGCTATTAATTATTGCTACATAAATTTCTTATTTATGTATATAATACTAATTTTTTTTCTACTATATTCGTTTCATTATTCTATCGTATTATTTTAATTTCCTTACTGACTATTTTTATTTAAAATGAATGGATTTGGTGACGGACTCTA
>NIJG01000107.1:400390-411188 GCA_002201625.1 Euglossa dilemma
TTTCGAAATAGTTGCTTCAGGTTTATGAAATATTGTAAGATTTCACACCCGTTTTTTTTTGTTTCGTGGGTCACTCCCTTATTTTTTCAAACTGAAAATAACTTTGACAATTCTCGTTTATGTTAATACTCCTATTATACGAAAACACATGATTATTCCTAATTTAACTTTTCTACTAAAATACTTCTTACTTATTAATCTGATTACGTTAATTATATTCAGTTTTATCTATTAATGAACCATTATGTAATTCTATATTAAATTTTTGCCTATTTTATGTGTATTTTTTAAGTATATATTTTAGAGTACTGTTTTAAAATTATATTTTACATAATGTCATGTTTATTAATATTATTTCAGGCAATTATCAAACATAATGTGTGTATATTCATTTCAACATATTAGTTAGTATTGTACTGTATAGTAAATGTAAATGTCATAGTACATATCATACTAATCAGTTAAATTTATTGGATAGTATTCAGTCAATGAACCTTGACCCAAAAGTTAAGAAATTTGATATTGTTTCTATAAATAACATCTGGTTTAGGACAATGGTCATTTAAAATCTCTTTGTGTCATAATATAATATATATTTTATTATTATAACATTTATTAATATACGAATTATAATATATAATGAAAGAAAATAAATTATTAGAATTTATGTTCTTCCTTCTTTTTAAAAAATCTTTCTTTAAAAGTGCATTTTAGTGAAATAAATCATTTTTTTATGTTTCAGTAAAAAACTGTAGTAATTTATTACGTACCCAAATAAGATTCAACTATATAGATACTAGAAAAAATTTAAAAATTGACTCTAACACCAAAGTTATATGTCAAGGTTTTACTGGTAAACAGGGAACATTTCATTCTCAACAAGCCATTGAATATGGTACTAAAATAGTAGGTGGTATTAACCCTAAGAAGGCTGGAACAGAACATCTTGGAAAACCAGTCTATAAGACTGTAAAAGAGGTTGGCAAATAATTTTATAATTATATGTTTTATATGAAAAATTTATGTATTAATTGCATTTTTATCTTAGGCAAAAGAAGCTACGGGTGCTACTGCAAGTGTTATTTATGTTCCTCCTCCAGCTGCAGCATCAGCCATTATGGAGGCAATAGATGCTGAAATGCCATTAATTGTATGTATTACAGAAGGTGTTCCACAACATGACATGGTCAAAGTTAAAAGACGACTTTTGGAGCAAAGTAAATCTCGTTTAGTTGGCCCAAATTGTCCAGGAATAATAGCTCCAGAACAGGTACACATATTTAATATTTATTAATATTTGAAAATTTATATTTTACATTTATGTTATTAAATTATATATAGATTTATAACTGAATATGCTTATATCATGTCACTATTTCAGTGTAAAATAGGTATCATGCCAGGACACATACATCAAAAAGGAAAAGTTGGTATTGTGTCAAGATCAGGAACATTAACATATGAAGCTGTGAATCAAACAACCCTTGTAAGTGACTGTCTTTATTAAGATCTTACTTATCCTTTATCTTTAAATAAAATGAAAAATAACATTTCTTTTTTATAATTCTGTAACAAAAAGAATTTTATTTTAAGGTTGGTCTTGGACAAACACTTTGTGTTGGAATCGGTGGTGATCCATTTAATGGAACAGACTTTATTGATTGCTTAGATGTGTTTCTCAGGGATCCAAACTGTGATGGTATTATAATGATTGGTGAAATTGGTGGTAGTGCAGAGGAATCAGCAGCAGAATACCTCATTGAAAATAATACTGTTGGTTGTTCGTCTAAGTTATTGGTACCAAGTTCCATCCTATCCTAATCCCACAGTCCTTTATATTTTACAAAACATTGTGTATCCTTATAAATATAAGTCATTTTAATATAAACACACACAAATGTAATATATATTTGCCATAATTGTAGGGGAGTAAAGCAAAGCCAGTAGTATCATTTATTGCTGGTATTACTGCCCCACCTGGTCGAAGAATGGGACATGCTGGAGCAATCATTTCAGGAGGAAAAGGAGGTGCTCAAGATAAAATTAATGCACTCGAAAAGGTTATTAATTTGCTATTTACTATAGAATTATTACTTTAATCTCTAAATATTTTTGTTAAGTACGAATATTCTATTTTATTTAGGCTGGTGTAATAATTTCAAAGAGTCCAGCACAAATGGGAAATGAACTCTTAAAAGAAATGACGCGTCTTGGCTTGGTCTGTAATTAAGTACACATGCCACTATAAATATACATATGTAGTTTGCCTCATATGGATGTATCTTCGTACAATAAATTGAAAGTATAAACAATGCTAGGGCCGTTTAAAAAACAAAACGATGTAATGCATTGAAAATGTGCGAATTTATTAAATCATTGGTTAAACAATGATTATGTTCGTCGGCATGCAAAGTTGTTCGTCTATTTTATTCCTAATGAGACTTGTAAAAAAACAAGAACATTTGTTGGGGAACTAAATTTAGTTTAACATTGTACAGTATTTAAAAAATGTTTTTACTGGTATAGCTTTTATTTTAACAATTAGCAGCTATCCAAAGATAATATAGAAAATATTTAACAATAACTGCCACTATACTTCGTTACCATTTTTCTTAACCAGAAATTATAAATTTTTCTATGCTATTACACCATAATTTTAAGAAAGAGTTATTTAAATAATTCTTACTATATTGTTGTAAGTTATATTAAAGCTATATCTGTTATAACAAATAATTAAAGCTGTTATATATCCATATTGTAAAACATTGAGAACATAAATATATTAAATGATGTCGATTAACCCATTAAGTTCCTTACTTGTTATAAATCAAAAATAAAAACATTTCTTGAAAAATTGTTTAAACTTATTTTTATGGTGAAAATCCCATTATTTGATCTATGAGCTTAGCAATATGTTTACTTCTTTCAAAAACTAAAGGCTGCAGTTCAGCAAAATTTATAGTTTGTATAGTATTTAACAAAGTTTGACAAGTACAGTAATATAAATGCTTATCTTTGAAGAGTTGTTCGGCTAATTCTAATTGATGATTATCCATCAAATTTTCATTTGTAACTACAATCAAATTTTTTTTATTTTCCAAAGCATCCAGAATACTTCCTGCACCTGCATGACTTATGATAAGATCAGTGGCTTCTATGTATTCAATTATATTTCTAGTTAAATTAAAATATTCTATATTAATAAAACCACAACGTGGAGTACAATCTGGAATGAGTAATGTCCTGCCAATTTGTAGAGTAATCTCATTATATCCTTTTGATGATAATTCCTAAAATAATTAATTATGAACTAATATGTATCTAAAAAATTACACTTTGCATTTAAAGATTGAATATTGAAAAAAAGTTATAAAGTATCTCATTTCTTTTACCTCTAAAACTTCTGAACTAAGTACTGTTTCGATTAATTCATCGAATTTAGTAGTGCCAACAGTAACAAATATTTTCTTTTTTATTAGTGACATTTTAAATATTGTGAAATATTATAAACCTTAACACTAATAGTAAAAAAAATTCTAACGATAAAATAAAAAGGAAGTTTACACTGATTGTTGTTTATATAACAATGCGATATTATATAAAAGAAAGTTAATAAGAAGTACTCAATAATTTTATTGAACTGTCACTTCGTTGATCTTTTCATGTAATATAAAGTAAAACTCTACTTGACTAAACAGCATTATGACGTCAGACGATTCCATGTTTCTGTCACGTTACTTTGTTTATTACGTTGAATTTTAATAAAATATGCCATCCAAAATAAAAAATAACATTCTAACATACGAAGGTTGTAATTATTTACGATATCGCATATTATTATCAACATTATCAGGAAAACCTGTACGAATTACAAATATTAGAATCAAAGATGATAATCCTGGACTTAAAGGTTAGTTAAAACATGTTTATTTTTGAAAAGTATTGAACTAAAATTAAAATATTAATGGAAAATATTCACATAATATTTTTTTAATTAGAATATGAAGTTAGTTTTATCCGTTTATTGGATAAAATTACAAATGGATCGAGAATAGAATTAAATGAAACAGGAACTAGTTTGTACTACAGTCCTGGATTATTGAATGGTGGTGAATTAGAACATGATTGTAGTGTACAACGAGGTATTGGATATTATTTAGAAGGAATTATGATATTAGCTCCATTTTGTAAAAATGCTGTAGATATAAAACTTAAAGGAATCACTAATAACACAATAGGTATGTAATATTTCATAATAAAACATTGAAAGTAGAATATTAACAATTACAATTATATTATAATTAACAATAAATTGCTATCATAGTTATAAAAAGCTGAGAAATTAAAAAAAAAATAATTAAAGTATATGATTTAATTTTTAAGATCCATCTGTGGATAGAATCAAGGCATCTGCTGTACCAATACTAAAAAGATTTTTGTCTGGTGATAATGAAATTGTCCTTAATATCAACAAAAGAGGATCAGGACCATTAGGTGGTGGAGAAATTAAGTTCAAGTGTCCTGTTTGCCGTAATCTTCGAAGTATCCAAGTTAGTATAAAATACATTTTTTATGCATTGAAATATTTATAATTAAGAGAAAAACATTATCAGTTTCAAGACAGTGGAATGGTAAAAAGAATAAGAGGTACTGCATGTAGTATACGCGTATCACCTGCTATTGCTAATCGAATTGTGGAGTCAGCTAAAGGTATATTATTGAAGTTCTTGACAGATGTCTACATTTATACAGATCATTGTAAAGGTGCATCCAGTGGAAAATCACCAGGTATATATCTAATATTGTTCTATTTACATTTTTACTTATATAAAAGAAAGTTAATAAGAAATACTCAATAACTTTATTGAACTGAATATATTTATTATAATAAATATTTCAAATACTGAAAAATATAACAGGTTTTGGGGTAAGTTTATCAGCTGAAACAACCACTGAAGTTGTTTTTGGTGGCGAAGCATTTTCACCTGTAATGACAACAGGTTCTTTACCTTGTGTACCAGAAGATATTGGTAAAGAAGCAGCTATGAAATTGATTGATGAAATTTATAGGTAAACCAAGCATGACTAAAGAGTATACATAAAATAATATACAATATTATATAAATTTATGATTTTAGAAATGGTTGTATAGATTCACCTTTTCAAGCTATGACTGCAGTATTTATGGCATTGGGCAAGAAAGACGTTTCTAAAGTTGTAACAGGTCCTTTAACACCATCAATGTAAGCAGTTATTTTATACTGATACTTATCCTAAAATAAAGAATGATTAAGCTCATGCATATTACTTTACAGGATACAATTTTTACGCGATTTAAAAGATTTCTTTGGAATCGTCTTTAGAATTGAATCACTGAAAGAAGAGGATGAAATATTAGAGCAAGTTGTCTTGACTTGTATAGGTGTAGGATATACTAATATAAGTAAACGAACATTGTAAAATATTTTTATTACATGTATCAATTTTATAATCTAATAAATGATAGTATATATTTTTATAATTTCTCAATTTATGTATTAAAAAGAATTAATTATTTATAACACGAATGTCTGTAATTGAATTGGTTTAGAAGGCCAAGCATGGAAAGATCCTAATTTTAAGGCATTCCATAGACTTTGATAACATTTAGACCATTTTTTACAATCTATATAAGTAATTTTTTTAGGATGTCTTATATTACAATCAGGATGTTGATATTTATCACAGGTTTGTAAAAACGTTTCAAAAAGTGCTCGTCTTGTTATAAGTAAATTACTACCTTTTCTTTTTTTTGTAGCTCCTTGCTTTCTACCCTCAACTGCTATCTCAGTATTACTGTAAGTTAAAAATTGTCAAATTTATTTTATTTAGCTATAATATTAATTAGAACTTATAAAATAGAAAAAGAAACATATATAAGTATTAAAAATTACCGATTTTTTACCGCACACCATATTATACTTAATGGACATGGATGTTTTCGTTCAGAATTTTTTTGTTCTTTAAAAGAATATTTACTTTGTACAATTTTTAGTTTACACACTTTTTCATCAAATCGTTTACACAACCCCCGTTCCATTGCTTCTAAAGAAAAAGGAGAATTACCCCCAATTACAATAGTTTCCAATTTTATTGGAGGTATAAGTAATGATAAAAGTGAGCCTTGTACTCCCAGTATATTCCACCTAAAATCATGAATGAAAATTTTCATATTCCATAAAAGTAGTACATATATTTGAAATGAATTATAATTTTATGTCATTTTATTTACTTTGCTATTTTGTCTGAACAAGACAGACTAAGAGTAGGATTTCCTCTGCCTGGTTTAGTACGAAGTGGCCCAACCACATGATAATTTACACCAGGTAAATGAGGATCTTGATATTTTTCAGATTTAAGACATTTTGCACCAGTTCTGTATATATCTTTTATGTTTTGTTTTTTATTTTTATCAATATTTGACTCTCTTAATTCTATTTTATTATTATAATCACATTTTTTAATTTTCTTTGGAGGAGTATCATCTTCACAACATTCTTTTTTCAAAAATATAGAACAATCTCCACAAGGTGTTTGACTTGTGAAAAAGTGAAATGATATTCCATCATTTAGTTTAATTTTTCTCTTATCATCTATTGTAAAAATATCACTTTTAGCACCATCAAGTAAAAAATCAATTTGTTCATATAAATATCTTAAAAATGCACGTCTAACAAGAATTTCTGCATGTGAATCACTTAATCTACAACCTTCTTCATATAAGTTTGTATTTAGTAAATCTATTTTTCCCAAGCACTTTGTTCCTGTAGCAAGAGCTACTAGAAAGAGCGAATTATTCTTTTTTTTTAATACTATACTTGATAACACAGTCCATTCTTTATTTGATGGTTTACCATTCTTACCAAGTTCATCATATTTTTCTAAACAAAGCTGTGCTATCTGATCTGGAAAATCTCCCATACTTTCAATTTTATTTGTTTTTAAACTTATTTAATTCACATTAGAAGGATTCCAAGCATACTTCTGTTGAGGTAGAGATGATAAAACATTCATACTGTTGTCATCAATCAAGAAATCTAGTTGTATATTGTCTTTTATGTGATCTACATTTACTGCTTTGGGAATAATACCTGTAATAATTTCATTAAATGATATGTGCTAAAAGCCATCATTAAAAAATAAATTATTTACCAATTCCTTGCTGCAAAGCCCACTGTAATAACAATCTTGCTGGAGATACATTAAGTTGAGAAGCTATATTTTCCACAATTGGGTCTCTTAAAAGATTCATACTACTACTAGTTCCTAAAGAAGAATATGCTTGTACATGAATTCCTTTTTCATTGCAATACTTAATTAATTCTTCTTGACGGTAATGTGGATGCAATTCTACCTAGAATAGAGAAATGTATTTGAATTTTTTAATTAATATAAATTAAAATAAAAATTAGATGTAAATATAATTAACCTACTTGATTAACAGCTGGTGGTATGCCTTTACAATTATGCAATAATTCTTCTAAGTGTTTGATTGTATAATTGGATACACCTATAGATCTTATGAATCCTTCCTTTTTCAAATCTACTAACTTATACCAAGTTTTTGTTCTTAAACTTTGATTATCTGGTGAAGTTTCTGGTATACGACCTGCACCTGGCCAATGAATCAAATACAAATCAATGTATGAGGTATTAAGCGCCTTAAGAGACCTTTGCACAGATTGTTCTATTCCTTCTGGATCTCCATTTTCACTTGGAGCTATTACATGCATAACAGTTTAATTTATTTTACATACATAACAGATATTTATTTAAAAGCATTATTGATACATACACAGTTTAGTTGTGATAAAAATATCACTTCTCTGGAGATTATACTTGGGTAATAAATGTTTTAACGCATAACCAATATCTTCTTCATTTCTATACACAGCAGCTGTATCTATATATAACAAATGATAAGTTACAAACTTATAAAATGTATTTATAATTAAATAAATAAGTAGTATTGACAATTTTATTATATACATACCAATAGAACGAAAACCTACTTTTAAACTTTCATCTACTACTTTATATATTACATTTCTTCCTTGAATTTTGTATGTTCCAACTAAAATAAAAATGATTTATGTGCAAAAAATGAGTAGAATTCTTATCATTACTTTAATACCTTTCTTAAAGTATATTATATTATAAATATTTGTTGAAGGCAAAAAGTGATATATCATATTTATTATATTTCAATAAGCTTACATCCAATAAGGGGCATATCATAGCCACTTGAAAGACGAACATTTCTCGTTATATTGGCCATAATATTATATGTAATTTATGTTTATTATACTACTTGTCATATATATGTACATATTCACACATATGTATGTTACTATTATTTATTATATAATAACTATGTCATCACTATTTTATAGTGCCATCTTTAGTAAAATGAAATTAATTAGAAGGGAATTATTTTTTATTATTTAGTACTATTTTATAATATATACAGTATACAATATATAATATGTACGATTAGAGCTTTTAAATATAGTTTTACCTCAATATATTAAAGGTATATTAATAATACACGAATAGAAAAATGTTGGTCATTGTACCACGTTCTATTACATATGTACTCTGTGGTAGAATGTCTCCATCTAACTTTGACAGTTGACATCTAAGTTTTCTTTTAATTTAATGTTTATAACATTTTGTAAACTACAAATGTAAATAGAATTAAAGTGAAAATAAAATAGTTAGATGTAGAATGGCAGAAGAAAATGAAATTTCAACAAAACAAAAATTCGAAACCACTGGAGAGCTTACGAAAGAAATGGAGGCTGATATCAGCCGCTATTTTGAAAATGCATCTCGCACGATTTTCGATGAGATTGTTTCACCCAAGAAAGAAGATTTCTTTGACATACAAAGAAGTTCAGGAAGTAGAATTCCGGATTTCGAATTACTGTCAGATCAATCAAATGAATTTTTGAAAAGTAATTCATTGCTCGGTAATGAACGACTCGATCATAGTGGCACAAGTGATGTACACAGAGATGCATGGGTACCTTCTGAACAAACGAGAAAAATTCTACGAAGTGTCGCTACATCAACTGCTGGAACTACATTCCTTGACAGAGAAAACTTAACCATGCCAGGGCTTGCAGTTCAGGGAGATATGCCAAATTTAATTAAGAGTACCGTTGTACGTTTTCTAGGTGAAGATGAAAATATACAAAGACATGTACTTACTGCTTCTGATGTAACTCAAGATGAACGTGGTTTAAGGAGATTAATACAAGCTGGTTGTTATAAAGCAGCAATAAATTTATCAGGAAGATTGTTAGCAGTATATGCTCAAGGATATGGCAAGATAAATCAACCTAGTAAACATTCTCCACATTCCTTGCAGCTATGGTATACACGGCTAGCTTTATTAACTAAACTCAGGCAAATTGATATTTTAGAGAATGAGTCTAAACCATTTGGTAATCTTGATAAACCAGACATGTATTTTACATTTTATCCAGAACTTTATGGAACCAGACCAGGTTCTATGGCTTCCTTTTCCTTTAGATTGCTTTTGGCTGAGATTCCAATGTATTGTGGGAAACCAAAACAGGCATTGGATAATCTTTACAAAGTTTTAGCAACAGTA
The DNA here is from genome assembly GCA_002201625.1 of Euglossa dilemma. Classification (NCBI taxonomy): domain Eukaryota; kingdom Metazoa; phylum Arthropoda; class Insecta; order Hymenoptera; family Apidae; genus Euglossa; species Euglossa dilemma. Next base: position 410,049 of record NIJG01000107.1, read on the forward strand.
AACCAAATTATAGCTAATTTTAGTTCTGGATTCAATGGAGATGGATCACGTGTTAAAATAAATCCTGCAGAACAGGAGGATGCTATTAGATTATGGAAAGGCAGAAGATCTAGAGTTTTTATATCTATTACTAATTGTGCAGTTACCATGAAAAATTATGTATTGGGTATAGATATTTTAGAAAGGCTTTGTGAATCTGCAGATTGGACACCTGAACAAATGGATGCATTAAGAGCCAGTATAGGTAGATTGCATTTGTTTTTAGGAGATGTTACAGCAGCAGAAAAATTTTTAATCAATTTACATAAAAAAGACAATGGTCCTACTGTCCAGGAGTTAACAGACAGAGGATTAATGGCAGTAGCTCATAATTCTTTCCAGGAAGCATATAAGTGTTTCCAAGCAGCAGAAGCATTAGATCCATCAAATATTACATTAATTAACAATATGGCTGTTTGTCTTTTATACACAGGTCAGTTGAAAGCAGCAGTACATTTGTATGAAAGTATGATAACAAGAAATCCTGTAAAAAGTTTACAAGAACCTATACTGTTAAATATATGTACCTCATATGAATTGCATACAACTCATTGTAAACAACCAAAATTACATTTATTAAGTCAATTGAATAGATATAAAGGAGATGCTGTAGATATACAGTGTCTGAAACTTCCTTTAAATTGAAATCATTACGTTCGTCCATGTACAGTATATGATAGGTCGAGGATAAAACTTAAAATCTGTTATTTAATTATTAAAATGGTTGAGCCAAGCAATGTATAAATTTTAACAAATAAAAGTCAATTTTAATCGTGTTCTAAAAAATTTAGTATTCTTTCTTTTATTTTTTACCTAATTAATGTAATTATCAAATTATTTCGTTTTTATTTGTCACATGGTATTGTTATTAGTTACATTGTTAAATTATTGTAACTAAATTTAAATTTCAATCGTCGATAAAAATATTTATCATTTTTGTGTCACTCTCAAAATTATCGACTCAGTGTAGAATAAGGTTACAGCACTACTAGTGGTAAAAATTCAAACTAAATATAATGAAAATTATTAAATTCAAAGGACATTATAAATCAGTTAAATTTTTATAAAATGTTAAATTTATATCAAATTAATCGTTTTATA
>NIJG01000107.1:414251-451646 GCA_002201625.1 Euglossa dilemma
GATGCCTGTCGCGGATAACCGAAGCTTCTAGACGCGGAGGAAATGCAACGGTGGCGCCCCGCTCAGCCGAACACGACACTACCTACTTTTTTGGCGCGACCTTTTAAACGTTACACTTTTTGCCGTGTATCCCCGTATAAGTCGTCGTTTCTTTTTATCAATTTTTATCAATAACAATATATATATTTATATAATATAATATATATATCACTTGTCACTCGTGGTACGTGTAAATAAAAAGAGGCATAAACCGTTATAAAATACAATTCTCGAGTATTATCGATCTGTAGATTATATATATATGTATACCGCTTACCTACGCGTCCGAACGAATAAAATCATAAAAATGTTGTAATAATAATTTTTTTTCTGTTTTAATAGTACAGTATTGGAAGCATTTAATATTATACTTAGAGTTTATGATCGGGGCCCGGATCTCGGTGAAGGGATTTTTTTCGATTTTCTTTTGTGTTTATTTGTTTTTTTTTCTTTTCCTTTTTTTATTGCGAGGTTCTCGATGCCATTCCCCTTTCAGGCGTCAGAAAAAGTGATCAGCTCGTCAGGTTCCATCGAGATCTCTCACGATACAATGGACCTCATGAGCTCGACAAAAAAAGTACGAGAGGCCATGGTGATACTTCATGATCTATGAATAACTAAAAAGATGCGTCGATACTGCGTTGTTTCTCACGGAATGTCTAAGGCGTTTTTTGATTTAATCTTCCTACGACGTAAAATGGCTTTTCTTTCTAATTCGTTTTTGTCAGCGTAAACTGTGATACGCGGAGATTCAAATATTAAATATAAAAATATTGTTCCGAATAAACGACTCGTTTGTATCTTACTAACAAGAAAGCGTATGTTGCTTAAAGCTTAAGTTACCACATCTGAATAATTCAAGAAAACGACACAAATTTAACTTACGAAAACAAACAAAAAAAAATGTACAAAGTACTTAAATAATTAGGTAAATTAATAACTGGCCGTAAACAACTAATTTATGTACAATTCATATTACGAAACTATCGTGAGATCTGCTAAAAAAAAGAAAATCTTTGATTTACATATTGAATCTCTCACGTAACATTATGGGAATATACCGATGGTGTAATGAGTCGGATTTTAAAGTAAGTACATAACGATTGAAAGTTACTCGTCATGGCATCGATCACCGATAGATAAGGCCCAGAAACACCTCGATGCTACGTATAATAAATCGTAACTCGATCGAATCTCCTGCATCGAGCTTGAAAAAGCACTCGATCGCGAGAGTTAGTTCGGACGGCCAGAGATCCTCTAGCCTCCGTTTCTCAGCGATTCATCGGAATTTGCGTTTAAGCTCTCTCAGTTTTTTTTAAATTCAAATGCATCCTCTCTCCGTCCGGTGCTTCAACCTTCTTGAACATTTAGCTTTGGTTTTCGTTCTTATCTAATTGCACGCGCGCGCTTATTATCATTTTCCTTTCTTTTTCGTTGACATTTTAAACGTCAATTTTTATACTTCAAATTTGTTATACCGTCTGAATTTTGTGTTGTTCCAAAATACCAGTGAACGAAGAAATTGAGACGTTGTCACGTAATCGGCTTGAAGAACATCGTATCTAATCTGGTTTTTTCACAAACGAGGGATTATTCTTTGATAGCTTTCATTAACTTTTCTTTGCTTGAAAAAAAGTAATCATCGGGTAACGACAAATTGATAAAAAGCATCCAAAGGATAAGTTTTCTGATTGTTAAACATGATTCCTCTCGTGCATAGAATACATTCCGAATTCCGTCTCGTTCTCCATGAAATATCCAATTGCACACGCGCAACTCCTTCGAAATGAAACTCTTTTAATGGCGTCACCGTATCCCTTCGCCAGTTTTGCGCGTCGCGACTGAATGTATCGCGTGCCCCGTGCGAACGTGGCTAACAAATTTGTACGTTAATTAGTTTCCTTATTATTGTCATGGTATATATAATAATCTTGTTAATAAAAATACTAAAATATTATGTATATTATATATAATATATAATAGATTATTGCATTATGCATTTTTGGTACCGTTGCGTATTGTTTGGTTTCTTTTTAATGCTCGTCGACCCGAGGTCGCTGCGAATTTTTTTTTTCTTTTTTTTTACTTTTTACTTTTCTGCTTCCTTCGTTTTTTTTTCTTTTTATCCTCTTTCTTTCAGCGCGAGAACGAACTCGAGAAGAAACTCACGTGACACATGGACGATGTTGTGTTACCGCTGTTGCTCAGAACAGAGTCGTGATCTTCTTTAACTTCTAGTACAATATATTATTCCATCTCTTACTCTTTTTTGTGTTTCTTTTTCGTCTTTTCTTTCCGTATCCTCCTGCAACATCTCCTGGCTAAATATATTTTTAGGCTCTAATTATTATCCGCTGCGTTTCACGCAAGCCTTCTCGCGATCTAAAATGCGTGCGTGAGATCTCGTTTGGAAAAATTCGTCGTCGGGACTTTTCCGTTCTCCTAACGTGGCTCCCACGCGTTGGTACGCGAGACATAATTATTTCCTTTTCGTAGTATTTTTTTCTTTTTTTTTAAATGCCGAGTCCCGTGTCGTGGAAGGAAAAAAGGACCGTACATACTTAGCTAAGTCAGCGAGAGAGTCTTCGTTTTCAACTAGCGGGAATACTTCTATTCTCTATACGGCTTGCAGTAAGAGAAACGATGATTCATGTGTTGGCTGTAGGAGCCGGAGTGAGAGAAGCGCTTGAGGCACTTGGAGCACTGGAAGGGCTTTTCGCCGCTGTGCAGTCGCTTGTGTTCGGTCAGATGGTGCTTGTGCTTGAACGCCCTTGGGCACTCCAAGCATTTGTACGGCCTTTGCCCTGTGGACATTCATTGGATCTTTGAAAATCGTGCACACGATACGAATTCGCTTAAATGTTTACATTCATCTTTACGTGGTCTTCTACGCAAAGCTAAACATTAGAAACTACGTGGTATCTTGTACTTTTTCTTTACCGTTATTCAGAGTTGCTAAAACGGTATTAGTGCGTTATTAATTATGAACGTCGATACGTCGCAGATTATAATATCTCCTATGCTGTTTTATAAAGTAGGAACGAAGAGAGAGATATCGAAATACATACCGGAATGTTCGTATTTGTGTCTTGCTAGGGAACTGTGCTTGGAGAATGTTTTGTCACACCGATCACAGAAGTAGACACCCTGCTCGATTTCCGCCGCAGGCGAAGCCTCTGGTTGACTCGCGATTTCGTTTTCGTTCTTCACATTTGTTTGAGGTTGACTCTGCAAAAAGAATATCATGTAAAATACGCTATGTACGATATACATCCCCGATAAACTAACCCAGAATACTTCTTTACTTATTTTTGTTATCGTTATGTTAACCATCTTTATATCTTTTACGTTATTGTTTTATTTCAGCTCTATCGTGGCCACCGTCGTCGTGGTTATTACCTTTGGAACAATTTCTCCCCCGGTTGTAGCCGTACGTTTCGTTTCCACAGAATCGGTGGTCTCCTCGTCGATAACAAGCGGCGAATCTTCTAGGTCATCCGCGTCTTGATTTTGCGACGGTGCGTTCTCGTTCTTGTGTTCAATGGGCGATGACGATGTGTACTTTACACAGACAGTGTCATTGTCTTTGCACGCCGATTCCGTGAGAGCCTCCTTCTTCGACAAATCTAATGGTTGCTCGTACGTGGTCTGACTGGTCGGATTTGCCAACGGTACTAAAGGTGGTATCTTCGATTCTCGCCGGTCCCTCGCCCGGGAGTTTTGGAACCAAACCTGAACATCGAATAACATATTTATAGTACCCTTTGAATGGTATCTTATATATTACTTAAAGTATACTATATATTGTAATACAAGCTTAATTTTGGTATATAAAATTAAATGCTGCGAGACATAGATTTCCCATAGATTGGCATTATACATAGTGTGCCAGTGTGATACTACTAAAAAGATCGCTATGTTGAAGATCAAAAATCGAAATAGCTTTTGGTAGAATGTTTGAAAGAAAGGTGTGCACCTGTACGACACGAGTAGGAAAATTGATGTAGTTGGCGATCATGATGATCTCTTCCTTCTTGGGTCGAGGATTAATAGCATAGTAACCCTTGAGGACAGCCAATTGCTCGTCGTCTATCAACGATCTAGCCCTAACTCTCCTCCCGTTATCGTTGTGCGTCTGTGTACCATCCTCCTCGTCCTCCGAGTCCGCCTCCGAGCTGTCTTCTGTTTTTCTCTTGTAACCCGATTTCGCGCTGGGCTGATTCACGTCTTCGAGTTTCGCTGCTAAACCTTCGCTCTGCGAATCATATTGATCCGTCGCCGACCAGTCTGGATAGTGTGCCATCTCGCTGGACATCTCGCTGTCTTGATCCTGCATCGATTCGTTCATTAATCATCAAACAATTTCACACATTGCCGCGTGTATTATCCAAACGACGCGTTACAAATAGTTACAACGTAGAAGGAAAATGAAACAAAGGAACAACGACATTTACGACACGTAGTAGGTTTCGTAAAAATGGTCTCAGACACGGGACGAATACAGGTTTCTTTTCGAAGGTCACTTATCTACTTGCTCGCAAGGCTATTAACGTGACCTTCCGTCCCTAATATTAATATCTCGAATTTACGTGTCATAATATGACCTTTAATGCGACCTTGGAGTGACCATACAGGCAGGAGAATTGATCCGAAACGTCTGGGAGTTCCAGCGTTTATGACGCTCGTGTAACAAAGTTTACGACACGCCAATCACCACGAAGGGGTAAAGCACGTGGTCAAGGGGAACGTGAACAATTTCGACAATAAATCAATCGCCGGGATAGGAACATTTTCCTTCTTCCTTTACTCTCTGTCCTAAAAGCACGAGGAGATTAGAGGATCGAAGGATATCCGGCGTCGGCTTACTTGATAGTCCTCCTCGAACTCCCGTTTCATCGTGGCTGGCGAGGTGGACAATTTTCGTACGTTCGCCTCGAGCAGCTGCTTCGTGACAGAGGTGTTCACCGTTTCGAGGATACGTCGAACCGCGTCGAGACCCTGAGGATCGGCCGGCGCCGGTGATTCCTTACCCTCGGTGCCCTCTGTGCCCTCGGAGTCCGCGGTGGACGGGCTCATAAGCTCCCGATGAGACTCGAATTGCTCGGCTACCTCGTCCAATCTCTTGGAATGTAGCTGATTTAAGATTTTGCCCAAGGACGCCTGCAGAAAGTAGCTGCCGAAGCCCATCATTTGCGGCAGGAGGGTCGGCATATCGTAAATACCTGAAACGAGATTGCTTTCTTTTATTGCATGTTCCTCTAATTCCTGCCTCGATTTCGCTCAGACCACGGAGCCTAGGTCTGAAACAGCTCGCCAACTTTCACGGCGGAACCTTACGAGGCGGAACTTGCTACTTTCCTTGCCTCGCCTTACTTTCCTCGATATTACTTTCATGCAAATTCGAATATCGAACACTGATCGATCTTCTCCCAACTCCCCGCGAGATTCCCCGCAAACTGTCCCGCATTTCCTGTCACCGGGCTGTTCGAGGGTGCTCGAGAGAGATCGCGGCCAAGTTTACGGACACGTATCCGATAAAATCGAGGAAAAGTGTTCGATAAACGTCACCGAGGAAATCACTCTCGAATCGTTGCAGGTGTAAACGAACCGTGTTCGAAGATCAAAGCGGTGATCGAACCTCCTAAAGTCTTCGGACTTCAACGAATCTTTGCCTAGAAATACTCGAGCGATACCTGACTTTTTGTATTTACACGTCGATCACGATGATTCCTTCGCGTTTCATCGCTCTCGTTATCGCGGTTGATCGATCAGACGAACGAACGGTTCGAGTGTACGTAGGTTTAACAAATTACAGCGGTTCGAATGGAAGTCGGGGTGGAACCGATCGGGGGACGCGGAGGAAAATCCTGGCGAAGGGTAAAAATTGCAGCGACACGAGCGGATATTGCAATTCGATTGGGAACGAAGTAAACTCGAATAGAATACGAGCAGGGTCTGTTTTTGTCTGGTGTTGGTATTTGATTAGGAATCGGGTTCACGGAGGCAGCTCTCGTTCAAGGTGCACGAGACGATTGCGGTGAAACGGAATGGCGTTATCGACCCTCACCCGCTCCTTCCCGTTGTATCTCCTGATAATCCGAGGGTGAAAGCTTCGGCAGAATAGGGAGGAAAGTGTTATTATTCGCCGCGAGCAGATCGACCTCGCGCCGTCCCGGCGGCAGGGGTTGTTGCGCCTTTTTCGGGCCGCGATCCACGTTGCTCACATTCGTATGCCTGGATTTCTTTAAGTTCACTATCAGGCACTTCTTCGAGGTCATGTGACTCGAATACGAGCCCGAATGGGAGAAACGTTTGCCGCAGTTGTTGCATTGGAATGGCTTTTCACCGCTATGGATGCGAAGGTGCTCCTGGGGACAAAGAGAGAGATAAAGATGGAAATTAAAATGCGAGACAAGGAGGAAAGAAACGTGGATGTGGGTGTGACAATGAGAAAACTAGTGTCTACGAACTGAAAGTGAATTAACAGCAAAGAATATGTTCGTTCCGGTGCAAGTATATCGACTGATGCATTCCGTGTGTGTATATCTCGTAATACGTTTCTTTTTTTCCTGATAAAAATGAAAATAATACTGCGCATAGAGAAAGAGACAGAGAGCAAGAAAGAGAAAGAGAGAGAGAGAGATCAATTCTAATTGGAAGAATTCATTCGTTTCAGTCACAGGACAAACTATATATCAAAGTCAGGCAGTGCTATGTGAAAATAGACGATGAGAAGGAAAGCAAAGAACGGAAATAACGATGTACGAATGAGAAATGAAAAATAAGGGTGCACTCGTAGTACCTTGAGGTGATGCTTAAACTTGAAGGCTTTCTCGCAATGGGGACACTTAAACTTACGAAGCACGGCACTCTCATCATGGCTGATCATGTGCCTCTGGAGTCGGTAGACGTTAGCAAAGGTCTTGCTGCACACCTTGCAGGACTGGAAAAACGTATCGGTTATTTGCTTAATCGTCGTTCACGAGTCTCGTCGATCTTACGATCGGCTGACTTCAAACGCCAATCATTTCTTTCGCCTGGCATTCTCTCGAATTTTTTTACGCGGAATTTTTTTGGAGATCTTCGCTCGATTTGTCAATTGTTCGATCGTGGCGGCCAAACATAATCGCTGTGCAAGTTTTTGTAATCGGAATAGCATGAAAAAGTTCTTTACTCTGGAGGAGCGAGTGGAACGCAGCGGCGGACTGCGTAAAGCAACAGAGACAAGGTGGAATATCAAAGTAAACTCGGGACAGGATCGCGTACCTCGTCGCGAGAACGAGCTGCTTTGAATGTTATAATCGCACAGGTGCGACGGCCAATACTGTTTTACATAAACTCAGCGATGAATCATGCTCCCGATCCGTATCGCGCGTGCCGCTCGGAAACGCGAAAAACCGAGCCTGGCAAAACGTTCTTACATCAAGCATCTACTAAACAACCCGAAAATCAATCTCAACCTCACGAGCCACTCGTCCATCAACCCCATCGTCAACCCTATCGCGTCTCGACCCTCTAAAACCCAATTTCCTCTCGCCACTCACAGACCTGCCTCTCTTCCCTCAGCCGGCGTCGGAACCGGGAAGAAACAAAGGCAAAATACCCGAAAGGAGGAAGCGCGTGGCACGGAACAAGAAAGAAGAAAAGAAGAACGCGAGAGGAGAACAAAACAGCCGCTTCGAACCTTTCTCCCGCGGATGTCGCGAGGCAGGCAAGAAGAGAAAAAGGGAAGGAAAATAAATAATAATACCGAGGAAATAGACGGAAAAAAAGGAAAGTAGAGAGAATTGAACGACACGAGGAGAAAAGGGGAGAGCTAGGTAAATCGCGAAGGGAGAGGGAAGAAAAGGAGAACTAGAGAGAGAGAGAGAGAAAAGAGGGACTCTCCGCGGATGTCGCGTGGCATTCAAGAAGAGAAAAAAGGAGGAGAAATAAATAATAAAACCGAGAAAATAGAAGAAAAAAAGGAAAGTAGAGAGAATTGAACGACACGAGGAGAAAAAGAGGTGATGCTAGGTAAATCGCGGAGGGAGAGGGAAGAAAAGGAGAACTAGAAAGGGAGAGAGAGAGAGAGAGAGAGAACAGGGATTTTCTCCGCGGATGTCGCGAGGCAGGCAAGAAGAGAAGAAAGAGGAGGAGAAATAAATAATAAAACCGAGAAAATAGAAGAAAAAAGGAAAGTAGAGAGAATTGAACGACACGAGGAGAAAAAGAGGTGATGCTAGGTAAATCGCGAAGGGAGAGGGAAGAAAAGGAGAGCTAGAGAGAGAGAAGAGGGACTCTCCGCGGATGTCACGAGGCATTCAAGAAGAGAAAAAAGGGAGGAGAAATAAATAATAAAACCGAGAAAATAGACAGAAAAAAGGAAAGTAGAGAGAATTGAACGACACGAGGAGAAAANAGTAGAGAGAATTGAACGACACGAGGAGAAAAAGGGGAGAGCTAGGTAAATCGCGACAGGAGAGGGAGGGAAAGGAGAGCTAGAGAGAGAGAGAGAGAGAGAAGAGGGATTCTCCGCAGGCCGGTCGCGCATGATCGATAATACCCAAGGAACAATGGAGTCCTCTCGTCCTTGACGTTAGTTTCACTCACCACTTGGGGGAATTGAGCGTTGAGATCGTTCTTGTCGATGGCGTAGGAGGTCTTGTGCGTGTCCTCGAGATGGAGCTGAAGCACGTGGACGTCCCGACAGAGGAAGCCGCACTGTGGACACCTCTCGCCACCCTGCTTCGTCGATCCGCCCTCGCCACCGCCGCCGCCGCCACGGCCGCCTCCTCCGGTTCCTGTTCCTGCTCCACCACCGCCTGCACCACCACCACCGGACTCGCTACCTGTCCCGCTACCACCTCCACCGCCACTTCCTGTGGTTGGCGCCCCGGCCAAGCAACCTCCGCCCACCTCCGCGTTCACGACACCTGCTGCCTCGTCCTCGCTGCAACCTGAAACACCAGCCACACACGTGCACCGTGTCTTATACCTTATTCCTTTCCCTCTCTTTCCCTCTCCTTCCCTCTCCCGCGGCCATTCTCTATCTCCGCCGTTGCCACTACTCCGCGTTTTTTCCCACTTCCTATCGTGCCGAGCGATACCGATAACAGGCCATAGAAACGCGGTTCGCACGCACCAGGTTCCGTTTTACCCGATTTTCCAACGATTCCTCCGATTTTTCCCGGGGTTTTTTTTTTTTCGTAGAGAGAGACAGGTTCGCTTTTCAGACTGTCGGTGATAAGGGATCGATGGGGCGGTGAGGAGGGTGCGTTTCGGGGGATTTCGAGGTCGAGTCCGACGAGGTCTCTCGCTCTGGGATTTTTCTTTTTATACCTTTTTGCAACAGAGTCCAGACTTCGTGGGTTTTTTCCGATCGTTGCGATAAGAGGTTGACGGGGTGGATAAGAGTGTTTATGTTTTAGGGGATTTTGAAGTGTCACGAGGTTTTTTCGACCGGGTTAACTGATACGTTTGTATTCTCAAGATTTGTTTCACGTCGAGATGGATATAAGCGTGTCATCGATACGTTTGCATCTCGGGGATTTTAAATTTCAGATATCGTGTCATTTCTTTCTGTCTCTTGCCGGTGATTAATCTTTGATTTTGTCTGAGAAATGTGATCATGGTATTATTTATTATTATAAAAGTCAGATATTCTTATTTATAAAAAACATAGCTAAAGCCTTTTTATATAGTTCTTTATCCTTCCGTTGTATAGGATAATACAAGTGACAAATGTTATAACACACCGTCGTAACTTTTTTTTATACAAATTTTTTAGTCGTTAGGAAAGAATTCTATCACAAGCGCGAAATATGTACATAAGTATTACAAACGCAAAATTTCTAAGCGCCTATAGTCATCCACAGTAGCCAGCCAAGAGGTTAAGGGAATTTAATCGATATTAAACCGGATGAGATTGAAAAAAGAAACGAAAGAAGCACAGAGATAGAAAATTAATCAAAAGTTTAAAACTTCCTGCAACTTGGTTGCGGGACACGATTTTTTTCTACCATTCCAGGAAACGTTTCTCATAAATTTCGAGTGATCTATAGGGAAGAAGAAGCGTGGCAAGTGTTAGGGACAGATTAATGGAGGAGTCAAACAGGCTGGTAGGGACGTGGTCAAGGGTAGGAAGTTTCAGAAAAACCCAGTCGAATATATTTAACGAAAATCAAATACGAGACTCTTTTTGTACATCTTTCCGCAATTACGCGATTTGAATTAAAATCGCGCGCAGGAATCGATATTTAATCGCGATGATAACTTTTCTCGTGGCTCGAATACGCTATGAAGGTATAACACGGTATCGTTTGGCTCCGTGGAGAACCAGAAAGGGAGGAATCGCGGCGAATTTTTACGAGCGTCGAGTAGATAGGGTGTCGGTAAAATTCAGAAGATATCGAACGCTGTTTGTAACGCGCTTTAAGATATGATCAGCGTAAAACGTGGGCCGCGAATATCCTCGTGAACGAGACCAATTGAAGGCGGAACCACTACACATTCTGCGCCGCTCGGCCGACGTTCATAAATATACAATCGCGAATGTCTCGAGCACTCTTTTAAAGTGGCAAACGACGCTTACGCGTTCCTTTTTCCCTCTTTTCTCTTCCTCGAACTTCTGATTCGCCTCGAATTACGCGTCGACCTGTTCCCGAGCCGCTATCAGAGGCTGGGGAAAAAATTGAGAATCCTCTTTAACCCGAGTTATCTGCAATTATCTTCCTTTTGTTTATCCGTTGCAACAAAGTCTCCGGATTTCCCCGAAACTCGTAAGCGTATCGTTACGTTTCGTTTTGTTTCGTTTCGTTTCGTTTCATTGATTTTAATTTTCCTCGTCAAGACACGCTTAACGTGAGATTTCAGTTCAATCTTCGGACTTCTTGGCTATCGGTAAATAAGAGGTAATAAAAAATCCTCTTTAATCCCGATTTATCTAATCTACGATATCTCTTTTCGAGCTATCTAGATTATTCTGAGACTCGGAAGTATTTCGTTTCGTGAATTTGAATTTTCCTGTTTTCGTAGAGCGAGGAGAGATGTATCTCGACTACTAGCGCCACTGGATGACGCTAACTTGGTCCGCGGTTGCAAAATTTCTGGCGCCTGATTTTCCTCGTTTACGAAACGCGATTAGAACGGTACGTGACCATCAACGGCATAAACTCCGATAAGGTTAACGAATAATCGATAGGAGCGGCGCGAGGCTCCTTGAACTATGTGTCCCATGGTTAACCGCAGCTAAACGAATTTTCTTTGGCAATAGACACGAACCGCGGAGGAATCGAAGGGCGGAAGTATCGTTTGGCCCGGGAGAAAGCTGGTGAACAAGCGGCGATTCGATATTTGGCAAATCGCCGGCCAAGATAAAATTTCGCCGTGAGTCAGCCTCGTCGAACACTTTCGCCTCTGCGCGAGGATCTCTCGAACGCGTTCACACATTCCTTCACACCAAGGTCACCGGTGATCTAGTTTTTAGCCCATCTCGAGTTTTTGCAATTTTTTTTAAATAAAATCGAGGACAAATCTGTGATTAATCTTTTGGGAACGAATGTCGCAATATACGTTGAAATTTTATTATTTTTTAAAGTGAAAGCTACATGGAATACAGCGAAAAAACATAATTTTGGCATTACCATCGATGTCGTTATATTTTTTAATTCGGAATTTCCCTCGATTTGTTATTTCTAATTATTTAGCAAATACTCGATGATCACCGATCTCGAGACTTTGCAATTTTTCTTAGAGAAAATCGAGGACAAATCCGTGATTAACCCTTTGGACACGAATGTCGTAATATACGTTGAAATTTTATTACTTTTTAAAGTAAAAGCTGCATGGAATACAGCGAAAAATAATTTTGACATTACCATCGATGTCGTTATATTTTTTAACTCAGGGAATTTCCCTCGATTTGTTGTTTGTAATTATTTAGTAGACACTCCATGTACCATTAGCTTCGTTTCTCATTCGCAAAGGGTTATTCTTGGATATGGAAGGTTTTTAATTTTCGAAATTCCGATGAAGGAATCTTTCATTCGTGATCATAGAAATCAATGTTGAAATCAATGTTCTCGATTCGATTTTTTTTCTTTTTTATTCGATGGAAATCTACGGATTTTAAAATAGTATTTGTTTGTTCAATTTTATCGAGTATCGTTTGAAAATAATCTATGCACCGCAAGTACCACAGGTTAAAAACCACTGATTATCTATTCCACAAGGCGTTACCTTGAAGACTGTACTTTATACGACCAAGATTACTCCAGAAATACATTACCGAGCGGAAATATTCTTCGACTATTATCTCTGGATAAACAAGAATATCATAAAACATCTTCGAAACTCGGCTATTCACGCGAATCGGCTAAATTCAGTTGAGATTCGACTAGATCCGCTATTTTCCACATCGAACGAGCTTCACCGTGTCCGGATAACGGTATAAATAAATTTTCCCTCGATATTTAAATACGCTAATCGAATCTCAGACTGGAGGATATATCACCTTTCATAACCGTCCGCTATTTTCTCCCTGGTCGAACGAATTCCACTTTCGAGCCGCATTTAAGAGCGCCAGGTTTCCCGATAATCGGGTAAATAAATGAAAAAATTTTCCCTCGATATCTCGGGAAAACGCAGGCGTTAAATCGTAATTTATCGGATCGAGGAGGGAGAGACGATGTCCGGCGATTTTTCAGGCTCCTCCGTGAAATATAAAGCGCGGGACGGGCTAAAGGAGGGCAGAATGTTCGGTGTAAAAACAAGAGGCGAGAAAACGGAAGTCACGTATGTATGTAATCTCGTTCCACGAAGCGCGGGCCAGTCCGTGCACCGCGAGACGCGAACTTTGCTCGCGTGGTAGGCCGATAAAACGTCGAAATGGGTCAGAGCCGTGACCTTTCCTGCCTTCCTCCTATACGTACCGTTCGAGGATCTCGATTACGTTGCACGAGGCTTGAAAACCGACCGACAGATCCCGTGATCGTTGCCGGGGACGATAAAAAGAACGATGATCACGTTGCGCGAAAGATCGTTACGAAACCGGCCGCGATCATTGTTGTCGTGGCTTTTCGCCAATAACCCTTAACGAACGGAAAGCACGGTTTGTCAGCGAGGTTAACATACTGTTTACCATTCTATCCGAGTCTCTAGAGATTTAGGTTCGCCTCCGGAGCTCGCTCGCCGCTGCTTCTCCGATCAACAGCTTCTTTATCCCTCGATTTCATCCTTTTCTCAGCCTGGATACTTCGGAACGAAGGAAGAAACCATCCTGGTCTCTCCGAATTTCGATTCTCGTGTTTTTCCTACATCCTCGACTGTCTTCCAGTGATTTGCGGAAGATCGAAGCGGTCGATTAATTTTCCTGGCATCTAGTCGAAGACTCGAGGTGAAGTTTAACGAGATGTTTATTTTTATATTACATCAGAAATTCATACGAGTCTTAAACCGTATAATTTGGCTATTTTTAAGTCGCGTACTAGGTCTGAGTCAGTGTCACGTGCATACAGTGTAAATATTACAGAAGTACGTATCAAATAAGCGTCCTGAGAATTTGTATCGTAGTATCGGTATTTCTCTCCGAAAAAGTCACGCGGATACGATAAGAATTATTAAAAAAAAAATACGATAAAAATTATTACGGAGGATTTTCGGGGGAATTTTCGGTTTTCATTTCCTCGATAAAGGTATTTCTTCTTGACGAGGAAGTTGGCGCAGAAAACGTAACCGCCCATTCGGAGAGGTGAAGGAGGAAGAAAATCGAGACACACCGCGTACGAGTTGCTTAAATCTCCTTTACACGTCGTGAAGCCTCTCAGAACGAAGAGGATAGATCGATCCCGGGATGGAAGAACGTTATCTCGAGCTTGAAACGTCGGGGCAATCGAGACTGCGTGCAGATGCGTATCTTTTAGCAGCCGTCCTCGAGGGAAGAGGATGCGCCATGAATGACGTCAGTGGAATGCAGAAACTGGCCTAGCAAATTGTAAGTAATATCGCACAATCTCAGATTCATGTGACTCGAGGCTTCGGGACGATCATCAAGCCTGATCGTCGATCTCTCGCGGTCTTTCCGAGTTTATATCCGAATGACGGAGACGATGACGGAAGGATGAAAGCGGCCTGATGGCTAGCTCTCGTTCGGAAGGCAATATCGATCAAGGTCGATCTACAAATAACCCGAGGATTTCTCCAATTTCGAAAATGGCAAAACGGAGCAGCTTATTTAGAGTCGTAGGAATGGTGCGCACCACCGGAAGCCGTTTGCCAAACGCGATGAAGTTAAACCGAATCCTCGAATATCCCGGATGTCTGCAGCGTCGTAACGAATGATCGAAACGTTACGTTTTAAGGAAGAAAACGTTCTTCTCGTCGATCTATTTATAAGCAACGCTAGACCAGAATTATCGGTTTGAATTCGATCGCGTAGAACTTTTAATTCTTTGCTTCCTCCACCGGCGATTTAAATTAACCCTTCGCGGACGAGAAACGAAGCTAACGATACATTCGGTATACTCTGAACGATTAAAAATAACAAATCGAGGGATTTGAATTCAAATTAAAAAATATGCACGAGATTTATGACAATGCTAAAATTATTTTTGACTATATTCCGTGCAGCTTTCATTTGGAAAAATCGAAAGACAATTCCACGTATATTATGACACTCGTCCTCGAAGGGTTAAATTCTGGTAGCCAGAGAATCTTCAATATTTAAATATTAAATACAAAACACGAGATAAACTTCACCGATGAAATTTATAAATTCTACACTCTGTTATTGCATTTTATTTATACCACGTAGAAAATTAAACTAAAATAAAATATATAATATAAGTATAATCCAAAAGAGAAGATTTATACTTTATTCATTGAAATTGCGCTCATCGCGTATATTTGACAGGATAATAGATGACGTTTCTTCGTAAGAATACTGGTATATTCGAAGCCAGTCGGCGAGCGCGGAGGAAAAATAAAGAATCGGTTATTCGGGCGCTGGTAGACTCAGCTTGTAATTTGGAAATCAATTTCCGGGACGTTGGCCGGGATGTGGAAAATGCCGGACGGGAAAACCGGGACGCCGATCCGCCATTAGCCCGGTGCAAATGAAGCAAGCGAGTATCCCGATTGATTGGCCGGGCTATTTGCACAACTGTGGCCGATCGCGAGCAGAGAAGAATCGTAAATAGAGGTTGCTGGCACGCAGGTAAACGGCTTTAACGACGTCGTTACACCGTCCGCGGACGTCTGTATCAAAGGCTTTTTGCCTCTAATGCGCCTTTTATCGGCGCGAGCGCGAACGCGCGCGCGGATCGGCGCCGATTCGAGACGCGCCGGCGACCCGCGGCGTATTTTATTTTTATTCCCGCGTTCTTCTCTCTTTCCGCGTCGAAAAGCCGGGAACGCGGCCGCGGTTGCTGAAAGGTAGAAAAGTTGCTCGCTGAAAGGCACAAAACGATGGCTTATTTTTCTTGTTTGCGCTCACAGATCGGCCTGTTCTTTGTGTTCTTTCAGCGGTGAAATTATTTTCGTTTGCCGTCGATTATGAACCGGAATCGTGGCGTCGATCCGAGCAGCATCGACAACGGGGATCGTTGAATGTTTGTCATAAATTTGTCACCAACAATTTGATTTTCTTCTCCTTTATCTTCATCGGTGATTGGTTCGCTTATTTATTCACGCGCGATGATATCGACAAGATTCAATTTTCGAATGTTTGTTTCTTTCTCGTTATCTCTCGTCGCGAGTTTCGTCGAGTAGAACCGTGACTCCATGTGTTTCATTCGTTTCTCTTGCCGATTTCTTCGTTAAATCGTTTCTGCTTTACACTCACGTGCGACAGCGGTTAGAATTTAATTTCGCGATGTTGCGGTTTATCAGACCGCAACAGACGCTTCCGGAGATTATCATTTGAAGTGGCAGCGCGTCGATTGCCTCCGGAAAGTGGGCAGCTTTCGTCCGCGAGATCAATTGTCACGAGAGCTTCTAGGAAATCCAAGAAATCTCGGCTGCGTTCCCGATGCGTCTCGGCGGCCGCCGTCGATCTCGATGGAACCGTGTTCCGGTCAGAGATTCGTCCGACGCCGATCGAATGATCGCGAGATAAAGTTTCGCGATCGACGTATTTTCGAATCGCGAGGATCTCGAATTTGACCCAGTGCGATAGTTTTCGGGGAGAAGAGCCAGGATGAATCGGAAGAGGAAGATCTACGATGGGACACGATCAAATTTCTTGCGGACAAAACGCGACACGATCCATTGCTCTATGCCACTGCCGCATCATTTATCTTATCGTGGCAAAGAAACATTAAGAACGATGTTGCAAAACACCGGCTGCACGCTGTGTGCAACATCGTTGCTGGATCGTAAACTGTTCGCTGCAAGAAATTCCCTATTCCTGTCGATAGCGGAATTGATGGTTCCTTCCGAACGTTTACTTCCTCTCTTGCTATATTTTCATAGCTCGGATGGTTTCTTTTCCTTTGATTTTTAACTTTAATCCCTATCGCAGTGTCTCGTAAGCGTTGGAACTACTAGAGAGGTCGGAATGACTTAATTCGGATTTTTAGAATTTTATTTTTGTAACTTCTGAAGACCTATAGCTGTTTTTGGCAAAATTAATATCTAGTTTTGTTAAAAAAGAATCTATGTCATCGCAAGTCCAATAATTAATTTTGACGCTCGTCGTAAAATCGTAGAAGGTAAAATCAATTTTGTGTTTTTTTGTTTTCTTTTGTTTTCTCTTGCTATATTTTCATAGCTCGGATAGTTTCTTTTCCTTTGATTTTTGACTTTAATCCCTATCGCAGTGTCTCGTTAGCGTTAGCACTATCAAAGAGGTCGGAATGACTTGATTCGGATTTTTAGAATTTTATTTTTCTACCTTCTGGACATCCATAGCTGTCTTTGGCAAAATTAACATCGAGTTTTGTTAAAAAAGAATCTATATCATCGTAAATCTATTAATTAATCTTGATGCTTGTCGTAAAATCGTAGAAGGTAAAATCAATTTTATGTTTTTTGTTTTCTTCCAATGACTTCAATTGATAATTGACTATGGTCCGTAATGTAATATTAACCCTACGCGACGCCACGTGATTTAGAAGTCATACAATCTCTGTCACTATATTATTACACTTTGTTATACTAATAGTAGGATCTTGTATTGCACATGCGATATTCTCGTACACGATCTAGACCACGTACAAATCATGTGATCTTGTATTAAGCTGTTACTACAGAACCTACAACAAACTATATTATGTTTACAACTAAAAGAGACGAAACGAAAAAGATACGGCAAAATAAAAAGAAGAGAATTCCAACTGTAAGGCGTTAAGTAGGAAAATTTTGGAATAAAATTCTAGACACGTCTCGCGAGAAAGATAAGTCCATTCTCACGGTCTTCGAATAAATCTTTCGCGAATTTTCCTCAAAATACGTACACTCGACCGAGTTTCCCTGGCTTCCCATCGCGAATTAACGGGAAGCCAATTTGTCACGTGGCAGAAGAACGTTTCCTCTTCGTGATCCCTGGGAACTTCCCTTCGAAGAAGTAACGCTTGGAGCGATAATTATTTACCAGGAAGACACGTGTATCGGCTAACGATCGCGCGAATTTCCCTCGTAATTCCTCGGTAAACCGTCTGTTTCGATCCCTCTGGACGACGTGCCAGTCTCTGCCGTTGCATTAAACCGCGTGTCTCATTGTTTCTATTTTTAAAGACCGCAGTTACGTGGTTCGTGCCCGAGATATTTATCAGAGGAAACGAGACCAACCGTCATCGATCCTCCATGCACGGAAAATCGTGACTTCGCCGTCGTTGCGTCGCGATTCGTTGACAGAAAGCGCGAAGTGTGCCATTCGGCGTCGTTTTAGTAAAACGGATTTGAATTTTGGCGCGTCGGCGAAAGGCGGGAGGGTTTGAACTAGTTTAACATTTCCCTTCGTATAGGAAACCGCAAGATTGCAACCGCAAGAATACGACGTTAAAAATCGCAATCTCGCGATAAGGAATCCGTTTTTCTGTTCGGAGAAAATGAAGTTAAGCTTCTAATCTCTTTAAGTTAAAAACTTAATCAAAGAGAAAAAAAGCAAAGAACGAAGCAAAACTCTCATAACATTCATACAAACCCAAAACAAAAAGGAATCAAAAAGGGAAGAGAAAGAGCATTCGAAAATTCCAAGAATCGGATCCACGACTGACGAATAAAAAGACCGTAAAACAGGCCGAAGAAAAAAGCTTTACCAAGTATTAACCCGGACACGGCCTTTGCGAAGTTATTAAAAAAAAAGAAACAAGGAAAAGGGTAAAAAATCTCTGAAGACCCTTGGAATGGAGTGGAACGAAAAGGAAAGGAAAGGGAAGGAAGGGAAAGGAAGGAAAAGGAAAGGAAAGGAAAGGAAAGGAAGGGGAAGCAAAGGAAAGGAAAGGAAAGGAAAGCAAAGCAAAGCAAAGGAAAGCAAAGCAAAGGAAAGGGAAGGAAGGGAAAGGAAAGGAAAGGAAAGGAAAGGAAAGGAAAGGAAAGGAAAGGAAAGGAAAGGAAGGGGAAGCAAAGGAAAGGAAGGAAAAGGAAAGGAAAGGAAGGAAAAGGAAAGGAAAGGAAAGGAAAGAAAAGGAAAGGAAAGGAAAGGAAAGGAAAGAAAAGAAAAGAAAAGAAAAGAAAAGAAAAGAAAAGAAAGGAATAAAGGTAAGACGGGTGGGAAGAAAGGTGGAGGAAATTGTAAGAATCGGAGCCATGATGGGCGGGGATCGAATCGGGGGTGGAAGGGAAAAAAGGGCCCCGGTGTTAGATGGGGTTCGGGCTACACCTTGGTCGAGGGCGGCGGACGAGGCTTACGTCACTCGGGCAACGTGGATGGCACAGGCCATAAAGGCGCGTTCGCACGGCGCCGAAGATGCGGCGCGGCGATCCCGCTGACGCCGCCACCGCGTGCGAAGTAAACGATTTGTCGGAGAGGTCATTGAGCCTGATAGGGCGCGGCCGCCATCTTCCACAACGTTCCAACCACTTCTCCACGACTTTCGTGGCGACGCTCGCACCGCGTGCCCGACCAGAAACCATTCCTATACGAGCTCGTCCACTCGATTGCTCTATTAACGCATCGTCCGACAAGCGTGTTCGAACCAGCGCCGATACAACGCTCAGCGTCCACCCGATCCTTTCTCCTTTCCGATCCATTCGCGTTCACCCTGCGCCATCTTGTCGGCCTCGCTTCCCGTTCTTCTTTGCCACAATTTATTTCACCTGCAGACGATCATTCGTTTCAGCCAAATTTTCTTTATCTTTAACCGATCGAAATCGAATCGTCGATATTTTCCGCTAGAACTCACTGTGTTATTCCGTGATCGATGAAAACCTGACTTTTTAAGTTAACCAGAACGAGAAGTGAAGATATATAGAAGATATAGGGAAATAAACCGAGGGAGATGCTTCTATTTTTTAATTTTATTATTCCTAATAAATTCGCTAAATCTCGATTTCTATAATTTTAGTAACAAATGAAACTGTTATATAGCGATATTGGTCGACGAAAAATTAATCGACGTTAATAAGCTGTAAAAAATTCTTTCGCTTCGTAATTGCGCCGAATGACGAAATCTCGGGATCGATTGCGACGATTCGAGTGTTCACAAGGTCTCGGTTAAAAATCGATTACCGATCATTTTTTCCAACCTTCGATCTCAATTTTTCTCCGATAGATCCGAATAAAGATCTTCCATTCGCGAATTGGTTCTCGGGAGATTTGCCCGGATCCTCTGGAATAGCCGAGCCAACGAGGCATAAAATGTACGCGTTGCGATGGCGTATTAACCAGCGATTTCCACGCGGCGTTGAATAAGAGACGGTCTGAAAAGGAACGATTCGATGACGGTAAATCTTCGGCAACGTTCGTGATTGAACGCAAATGGCACGTTATTCCACGGCATTATGTGTACGCGGCGGCCAATCAATGGAACGCGCGCACCAATTGGTCGCGGGCTAAATGTCGACCAATCGGTCGTATCAACTTGGTCGATTAATTCGAAAGAAACGGTTGAAAACTACGTAATCGTTCGGGGACAGAGAGACGCGGCTCGATAAGCGGATAAAATCGGCGGGAGGATTATCTCTGGTCGGAGCCTCGGGATCCCGATCTTTCGTGAATTCTCCGATCGGCACGAACAGAGAAGAGAAGGTCTCTCTGGAGGAGGAACAAGTTGTTTCGAGGGTCGATAACGAATGGCCGCGATTTAACGCGAATACCAAAGCCAAGTCGACGAATGGCGTGGCAAATGGTCCAGGTGGAGTCGATAAAAATTCACTACGGCCCATTATTGGCCAACGATTACTCATCCGAGATATCGAAGACCACCTCTAGAAGTCAATTCCCAGCAGGCGAGCCGAAAGCCTGGTGAATCGTCCGCGTGATCTCTGTATCGGGCTTTCAACGGCCTCGATACATCGACCAGGCAGGATTATCGTCGAGGATAATGCAAGTAATAATAAGAGCGGGAGAAACCCTTCGAAATCGCGCAATTCGGGTCACGGATGATTCAGTGGACGAGACTCTTTATCAAGAAACAATGGTTTATTGGCTGCAATTACGAGGCGACGCTACGATTATCTGCTTGGAAATATTTTCACCGAACGAGATTAAAGCGTCATACCCATTTGGTCCTATTGTGCAACGCGAATCGATGCATGTACAGCTTTTTTTCTCCTCTTCCTTCTCCTTTCTTCTTTTTTTTTTTTATTCTTTGGTTGTTAACCTACATATTAGCCGGAGTGTTCGTTTACCGGAAGTGCACCATTTTTGTTTACGCGAGCGAGGAGATATTTGAAAACATCGTGCCAAGATCGGCTGAAAATTGTTAGATAATAGGGTTAAGTAGATATCGTTCGAGATGGGTAAAATTCCTCTTGTGGTTTCTCGATATTCGTCGTATTTAAATAAAATACGAAGGTTTAGGGAAATCTTTGGATTACGTATTAAATTTTAAACATCTTTCACTATTATTCGGTTAATAAAAGATCGCGAATCGAGGAAACATTTAATTGCAAATATTCTCTACGTGTTTCTTTCATTCGGAATAAAATTATAAGAGCTTTCAGAATTCAATTCGATTTGCTATGAAAATCTCACAAAATTTTAGAGATTTAAGTAACATTCTAATAATTGGAAAGAAAATTCACGTTATCATAGAACTGGTATTACGAAAAATATTTTTAAAAATATATTTTTTTTCTTCTCTGTTTAAAAACCGATGTAATTAACAAGGGTCGTACGAACCCTTAAATATTTGACTATCTTCGGCTAATTTATTAGCCGCGTGGAAGCAGGTCGCAAAGGGACGAGATACGAGACACGAATGTGGGTGAAACGATAGTGTTACTTCGCTATCGAAAAAAGAAAGCAACAATTACGTCACGTTGTATTATCTTTGAACATTGTAATAGCGTGAATGAATTTGACGCCGCTCGATTGTTTATGACCCCCGGCTTCCACGAAATCGAACGTGTATCGCGACTTCTTATTTCACTCGAGATTACGAACAAATTTGCATTCCGTATAAAATGCCGTCATACAATCCAATTAATTTGCATCTTAACTTTCCTGCATTTCAAACGAGTTCAACGAGCTGTCGCGAAGTCTTGGGCCTCTCTCTTTCTCGTTTAACCGGGCCAAACGTTGAAATTCTATCCGCGAATTTTTCGTTCCTTTCCGCATGTTTTCCGGGTCTTTTCAATTATTCAGGCACCGTTCTTCCCGATGCTCGGTTTCGCCGAGATCGTCGCGGTTTCAGCGTATCGCCGCGATTCCAGCGGAAGTAAGAAAAGCAAATGAAGGCCAATTTAAAGCGCGCGAGTCGTGGAATGCGTGAAGGTACGAGGCTACAATGAAACGACAGGGTAAATACAGCTACGGGCCGACCTCGTGCCATCGAATAGAGTTAATTACTCTTTTGTCGCGTGCACTGTTTGAGAACTTTGCAAATACAGCCGACCATGCGTGTATCTAAGCGTGAGACGCTTAAAGATATTTGTGTATAGCTGGAGCATGGTGTAATTAATCCAAAATTAGGGCCTTGTCAATTTAATCAAGCCGGATGGCAGCGCGACAATATCGGGGCTTGCTAATATTTTGTTACCGCGCGAATTCGCTTTAATTCCAAGCAAAATTCATTTTATTTCAACTCCCTTGCTTCTTTTCTTCTTTTTATTTTTTATTTTTTGTTGTTATTGTTGTGTGATAAGTATGAAGAGATAAAAATTCCTTCACTGCTAAAGGATATTTAGATTGTTACACGAGAAATCTGTCAATTTTGATAAATATTTCATTGTCACCTCGATGAAATACGCTATTAAATATTGCAGCAAGGCCTCAATCTTGGCGATATACTGACGTGAGCTGTGACGATCGATCTCTTCGCTTGCTGGGGCAATTTAATCACGAGATCCTAGTTATTATTGCGATAAAAATTCGCAGACAAAGTTTCATACCATGTAAGCTGAGTATTATGATACGAATACTATATGCATAATTATTCCAAATGAGAGTCCAAATGTGATTCGGTAATTCTCGAAGAAAAGAATTACTTTCAAATTTGTATTTTTCTCTCACGACATTATACGCTTCGTGGAATAAATTAAAATATTATTCAAGTATTCCGTACATTTCTCTAATTTGTTGGACACCCGTAACAAGAGTTAAGTTTGGATCCCGATGTGGTTCACTNGAATTACTTTCAAATTTGTATTTTCCTCTCACGACATTATACGCTTCGTGGAATAAATTAAAATATTATTCAAGTATTCCGTACACTTCTCTAATTTGTTGGACACCCGTAACAAGAGTTAAGTTTGGATCCCGATGTGGTTCACTTGGAGATTTAAGGACCGATTCGAAAATGTTACGACAACTCGTGAAAATTCTACAGCATTCTCTTCTTCAACTATAGTTCTCTCGAATGTTCGCCTAATGTTATCGAGTATCGATTCCTCAATCGCGAAGAAAAGTTCTACACGTAGTAAGAAATCTGGCTATCGACATTTTGGACCCAGCAATTAATTTTCCCAGCGATTCTTTATCTCACGACACTTCTTTAAACTTATATCGAATATCCATCGCTTCGAACTTCCATCTTTACGAACCAAACTCGATCTAATCCAAACCAAAGATACTTCTTCTCAAATTTCGAATAAATTCTAAGTTCTAGGTACTAAACTACGCGATTGAAAGGTAAAGGGTCGCCAGAGACCTTAGAACAGAGGCCAGAGAAGGGTATCCATCTTCGTTTTTCCACTCGGTGGCGATCTCTCGCGTTTTCCATTGTTCGCGACGGAAACCGGACATTTTCGCAATCACGTCGGCGGTTCGCGCGTGCAACTCGATTATTCGTCCGCGTTTCGCTGAAAAATACAGAAACAGAGGCTGCCGCGATAACCGGCCGCAGCCGGGAGATAACGGGAAGAGGAGAAAGAAGAGGCCGAGGAACACGCGGGCGGATGACTTAGTGTGCTGCATACGACGCGTGCTACCGCCGATACAGTAACGTCATTCATCGCGGAATATGGGGAAGAGCCTGCTTATCTGTCGGCAAGAACAATGTACTCTTCGTGTGCGTCGCGATGAAACAAAAGAATCGAGCGAAACAGGACACTGTAGGAATTTCGGCCTGGCTCGACCTGCCGTTTGTTCCGCGGCACAAAGATTCCTCGTTTCCGGCGGATTTCGTTTACCCTGGCAGACGTTTCCGGGTAAATCATAGATTTCGTGCATTGTAAACGTGTCTGTAGACAAGATTCGGCAAGATTCCGGGGCTGACCTTTGAAACGCCAGACAAGAAGAAGTTTAGGGAGTTGCTGTTTGTTTCGAGACTGGAAGATTTTCGAAATTTGATTTACCGTAGATAATACAGAACGAATATACCGGAATAAGCATAAACGTAATTTTCTCCACTTTTCTCTACTTTTAAGAGAGTTCTCGCTGATAGGTTCCAACACGTGTTCGGGATAAAAATATACCGATTCTCGCGTATCTTTGCCGATGAACAAATGCAAAAACGATGCGTTGTTTTGTAATGGTCGCGTTTTAAATCTGGTCATCTAAACACATTACACGCCAGCTGCAGGATATTACGGAGCTCCATCGTTGATGCATGCGAGCGTGTTTTTAATGCTTATTAAAAACCTATGTGCCGTGAAGATTAAGTAATTCCTCATTGTATTTCGTTTGAAATATTCATAGCTACTCGCAGCTCGAAAAACAGAAGTTTAATCAACGTAGATAGCATGAAGAAACACTATTTCATTTTGTCATTTTCAATTTCTATAGTAATATTAAAAGTGTCATTTAAATTATTCTAATTTATCAATGAGAATTTCAAACTAAAAATAATATATGCACATATAGACACGTGAAACAATATATCCCTCAATTTCTAACCAAAAACCGTGAGACAATTCTAATGTCGCTATTCTATTCTAAATATTTGATTTAGCATTATTGTTACGATTACTCGATTGTTTCATTTTTTCTTTAACCTTTTGGGAACGAACGTTATAACACGCGTGGAAATTTTTCTAGTTTTTACAGCGAAAGCTGCTTGGAATATAGCAAAAGATAATCCTATCATTTCCATCGACGATATGTATATCTTTTTTCTCATACACTCCATATATCTCTAACTTCCTTTCTATCTACAAAGGGTAAACTTTCTTTCCAAGTTCTCCACCCTTCATTTTCTCATCTACAGGTCTTTTGACCAGTCGTCGTAGTTTTAGCGCTGTTTTCTTAATTTCCTCGACGAAATCGAAGATTTAAACGCATTGCGAGACTATTCTTCGACCGGATACTGCCATGAGATGCAACGATATCGATAACGACACGAATTACACCATTATCTCGAAAAAACCAAAGCGAGTTCCTTTTACAAACAAAATCGACCGCGGAAAATACTCCGGGTCTAGTTGTTCGTTCGATTAGCGCTAGTTTCTTAATTTCCTCGACGAAATCGAAGATTTAAACGCACCGCGAGACTATTCCTCGACTCGGATACTGCAACTAGAATGCAACGATATCGATAATGACACGAATTACACCACTATCTTAAGGAAACCAAATCAAGTTCCTTTTACAAATAAAATCGTTCGCAGAAATACTCCGGGTCTAGTTGTTCCTTCGATTAACGCTGGTTTCTTAATTTCCTCGTCAAAATCGAAGATTGTACGCATTGCGAGGTTATTACTGATCTCCCTTCCGACACTGCAACGAGATTCAACGATATCGATAGCGACACGAATTACACTATCTCGAAGAAACCAAAGCGAGTTCCTTTAACAAACAAAATCAGCTGCAAGAAATATTCCAGACTGGTTGTTCCTTTGATTAGCGCTAGTTTCTTAATTTCCTCGACGAAATCGAAGATTCAAACGCACCGCTGGACTATTCCTCGACTGCGACACTGTTACAACGACACGAATTACACTATCTCGAGGAAACCAAAGCGAGTTCCTTTTGCAAACAAAATCGGCCGCGGGGAATACTCCGGGGCTGGTTGTTCATTCGCGCGGGGCAAATATTTACGCGAAAGCAGATCGGCGAAGAGTACTAGCGCGATTCATCGTGAGCGTCGGGATCGATTGAATGGCCGTCGCCGGAACGACGGATCCTTTCGTCGCGTCGCGACGCGTCCACGCGTTCCGCTCCCGGCTTCGCCCGCAAAAATAGAGCTTCCGGCGCGTCGGATCGGTAAATATTTTCGCACGAGGTCCACCGGGGGCCGGCTCGTTCGATAATCGCCGTGTATCGGCCACGGTAATCCGCGAAGGAACGTCACCACGGCTGATCTTGGCCTCCCCAGGTCTCGGGTTACGATTCTGCTGAACGAGAGAGACCGCTCCTCTCTGATTACCGATACCCGTTCGAGAACTCGTGTAAATTGGCCCGTCACGCAGGAGACTCCGTCGTATCTTCCGAGTGATTGGCAAGACGCCACGGGGACCACGGGTGAATTTTCTTTTTTCTCCGATCCGCCACTCGAGTCGAGAGTTTCGGACTCTCTGCTACCGAAACTGTGTTTGGGTATACTGGCTACTCGTCGGATATACTTGCGAGCCTCGAGTAGATCTCCATTCGTGAAATTTCCAAGGAAAATCTCGAACGTTTCGGTGAGATTTTTTTTATCACGAATCACCGACTGTTTGTTAGTGAAGAATTTTTAACCCTTTGCACACGACGATCTTTCGTAATCTAAAATTTTTTCGTAAAAAATAATTCGAAGACTTCTTCCCATAAAATCGAGGAGATTTTTAAAACGGTAAATAAGAAATTATATGGAAATTAAGACAAAATTATTTTATTTCGATATTTCACTCATCGTTGGGTAATATTAAATTTGATATATTAATTAATATCGATATTTAGAAACTGATTAAATGACGACTGAGACTCGTCTTTAACGGGTTAACGGAGGATCTACTGAATGAGCTGCTTTCGTTTCGTAACCGTTTGGAAACTTTTGCCTTTGCCGCTGCTTCTGGCAAACTCTTTTGGCAAAATTTTGGTAACCTTTAGTCATCTGTGTCTGCTCATTCTCATTGTATTTCCTTAATTATTATTATCTGCATACGCTATGTTTAGGTATTGTATATATTGTATATACACGTGTTGTTCGTTCTTGCAACTGTTTCTTTAGGAGAGATTGATCAATTGCAAAGAACGGAATTACACGAAGGTATGATTATTTTTGTTTCGAGTGTACGAGAATTTTATTAGATAAATTCTCGTAGCCAATTATTCGGTGAGTGTTGATTAATTATAGCACAATGCTAGTGTTAACCGTACACAAAAATTTCATGGACATTTCTACCGTTTAAATCTTAAATAACGAAAGGGGAACGAAGGAATTAGGGGTTCCGGTTATGCGAATACCTGTTTGGTCTGTGGGATATAGGAGCATTCTACTGCAAGTTCAAGAGTAGCGTTTGAGAGACTGTTAAAGCTCTTTGTTTCGCGAATAAATGTTTGAGAGATTCCGTTCTACACCAATGGCTCCGTAGAACTTCAAAGGAGCGAGTTTAAACAAATGCTTGTCCGCGCGAGGTTTAGAATTCTTTGTTTAACGAATAATTATTTAAGTATTCTACACGTCGGAAATTTTCCGACCAAGCTCGAGATTCTTTGTTAAGAAGATAATCGTTTTAAGTACACCGATCCGTGGTGGAATAACGCGAATAAACGCGAGACAATCGATGTTTCGGATGAAACTTTAATTATAGGTTACACAAACGCGCTGCGAACAGGATTACTGGAATATCGAATTCCAACGACTGGCCGTTGAACGAAATTTCACTTGAACGGAACTCTCTCGGGCCCTTTTGTTACAGAAATAGCAGCTCAGGTGTCCCTCGGTCTACGCCTATGCGCGTGAAACTCTAACAGTCAACGCTGAACTGAAACTTTGTTTCATTTACGGCTTTCAATTCCGTGAACGAGGGAGGGTAAAAGTCGCCGGGTCCCGAAGTGTCGAGTGATTTTGCCCGTTGAAAAACGCGAGAACGATGCTCGAAACGAAACAGCCGTCGCACACCGACTACCACATCTGAATTCATTTCGCACATCCGCGCCACGAAAGTAGTACGTGTCGGGTCTAAAGTTCACCCGAACGTACAAGCTCCTACCGGCCGTGAATCACGAAAAACCGTCGGGGCTCATCGTTAGGTGACGCGACGCCGATACCCGCTCTTGTGCGATAAAAGAGATGTCCACGAATCAACGCGAGGTTGCGAAACCCTACAGAGATCTCTCGGAAAATACTGGATGAGAGCAGCTGCCGCCACTTTAAGGTTAACATACACACGCGGCCGGAAATTTGGCGTCCACAGTGTTCCTTAACTTAAGCTCTGCGAATTATTTACAAAAATTTCGCGTTCGGAAGTTGTCCGTTAAACAATAGGTCACGGTTGTTCGGGAATTTTTATCGGGGTTTAAATCGTGCAATTTATTGAGGATAAAGCGTTCCGAAACGTTCTGTCTCTCTCTACTTCGACGCACACGTGTAGCGATACCAACGAAAGACGAATTTCGAGGAATACAACGTATAATTGCATTATTCGAGATAGACTGCGATATATTCGACCGAGGTATATATCGGTGTGCTACGATTTTCACGAATATTTCTATCGTGATTGACCGTTATACGCCACATGTCGCTCTGCCGAAAAATAGGTGATATTTTCACGGATACAGCGCGCATGCGTGGAATGCACGCGTATGTTAAACACAACGCGCATTCGGCTATGGCTGCGCGCGCGCGCTCGTCTACAGTCGTATTTACGAAGACACACGCAGAAATCACGTGTAAATGCTTTTGACTGAATAAATTCTTAAACGAAAAATACAACGGAAAATCGATGGGACGTAATCTAACAACGACATCGTCGCGTAGTACACGTATCGTTACGTTTCTAAGTATAATCGTACGGTCAAAGTACGTTTAACTATAGTTCCGTCTACGTGTTACCCTTTAACGTAAAAACGGAGTAGATCGTGTTGTAAAAGCAAGACGACGCTTTTGCGTAGGTTATCGCGTAAAAAATTTAATTTCTTCGATTGCCGATATAATACGACGACTCTCAAGCGACGGTGTGTAGTAACGTTTACGATTCGTTTAAAAATAAATAATTTTGCAGTCACGTATGCGCAGTTGTTATTAACGCGAACCGCGAAGAACGAAACGTGTCCGAGAGGTGCGTGTAGATTACTAAAAGAAAGTAAGAGCTCTTACCTTTGAACGTATTCCGGACGAGAGTCATGCTCATATTCGCGTGAGCGCGAGCCAGTGCTCCCCGAGGTACGTCTTGCGTTTTTTCGACGATTCCGCCAGGTTGAATGCTTCGGTAGCAGCAGCGCGTCTTGTGATCCCGCTCAAGAGTTCGTCCAGCGTGATCTGTGACGTTTCAAGGTACAGCGACGCATGATTGTACTCTTGTTCCCCGCTTCTCCATTGAATCGTTCGATAAATACGCTGCCGGTAGAAAGTAACGATAATCCGTTGTTCTCGTGTCGGGTAGCATAGATACGAAAGCACAGGTCCCGACGTTCGTTCGTGCAACAGTTTAATCGGGCGACGGAGAAAAATGGCCAGCGAGATGCGTGGCGTGCGTTCAAGACGATAGCCTCAAGAAGCGTGTTATTTCACATCCACCAACGTTCCAATGCGCGGCTGCTTATTGTCATCCCTCGTTCCGTCTGTTGTTTCATTTTAGGTTACGTGTAATAATGACAACCGGCTGCCCCGTGCGTCGGGATCGAGGAAATATTATACCGTTGCTGCGTCTCGATCATCGATGATCGACCATCGACTCCGGAGATATCCACGCGCCGGTGAACGACTCGGACGATACGAGCAGGAGAAACGAGCAGTACTTGCCGCGGCCGCGATCATTAAAAGCAGCCGTGTCACTCGCGCGCACAACGAGTTCAACGAAACACGGGAATGTTGATCACGTTTCTTCTCTTCGATGCGAAATAGACGAATGAGCCCAGTGATGGATACGAGGGAGACAGAGAAGGAGCGATAGAATGATAACAGGGACAGAGGTGAGAGGTGGTGAAGAGAGAGCGGCTAAGAGACGAGGGAAAGAGAGAGGTTATGTGCAGACGACGACAGGAGAAATTCCAGCGGGCGGCAGCGCTGAGGTCCACGGATAGTTCCTCCGTTCCTTCGTTCCCCTCGTCCGATAAGTGACGATTCCACGACGATGATTCGAGAGGACCGATTGGGTGGGACGCGTTTTAGCCTCGTTGGATGTTCGACGTCCGTTTCGCCGCGTATACCAGAGGCCGATGATTACAAGAATCTTGAGAGCTTGGAGGATTTTCTTCGAAGGAAAAAAAAACGGGTAATTCAATTTCGTTTACTCTTTTACGTCCCAAGGTATATAGGGCTGCGTTGTAGCGTGTACGTTCATTCGATTTCGCGTCGTTCGTCTCGAAGGCGGTGTTCGATTCTCATCCGCGCAAACAACCTTCTCTATTTCGACGATGATCCTTTTCTCGTGTCGGCCTGTTTCTTCTCTCGTTCGATGTTCGAAGGATCGCCTGACGTCTCGGCCGAGTCGTGCATATATCGAGGAACGAATTTACGATACGGTGCGACGCACTGACGACTTCCCAACTAATCACACTGTACACTCTCTGGCGAATCGGGATAAACGAAAAGAAGGTCGAAAACGAGAGGAAGACAGCGCACACCGGTTATATCCTTGGAAACGATTCGTGCAAAAAGCGATACGCTGCTCTTCTTCTGCCGCCTCCTCCTCCGCCGCCTTCTCCTTTTCTACCGATTCTTTTCATTCGCGTACGCGTTTTCCCACGCACCGGGGCAAAAACACACACTTACGGAGACAGACCGGAGGGAAAGAATAGCGGGAAAAAGACGGAGAGAAGAAAGGAACGAGGGAAGTGCGATGGTGATCGGGAGAGCTGATGCTAGGGCATCGCAGAGAGCGGGCAAGGCAGAAATGTCGGTGTTACTACCAGCTTGGAGTAGCAAGCACCGGTAAAACACGGTCCTAACTAACACACATGGAGACAGATTGGGGACTGCTGCTTCGGAGTTTACTATAGGATGGGACGGATGGTGATGGCGGCCGTAGCAGAGCAGCCACCGCCCCCATGCTTCTTCTCTCTCTCTTCGTCTCCCTTGTCTTCTTCGACCGCCCCCACCATCGCTCCTCTCCGCTGCTTCCCTCCACTCTCTGCTTCTCCCCGTAACCGTTCCAACCGTTCTCCTATTCTCCCCTCTATGCGTTATGACGGACACGCTGGAACCCCCCTCCGCGGCATCCAACTTACCCCCTTTCTCTCCCACTCTCTTGCGCCTCTCTCTACATTTCCTCCTCTTCCTCTTACTCTCCACAGGTCTGCTAGCCTTCCCTGGGCCACGAGATGTTATCCTCGAGCGATTCGTGCGTTACTATATATTCGTCTACCCGTGTCGTCGCCACATCCCCTACCTGCGTCGCATCTCGGCGTGTGCGTTGGCCGCAATCAAGGTCAGGAGCGTAGCCGCCCGTCCAAGGCGCCCTGCGCTATTGATTCTTCACGGTTTCGCCACGACGACACAAAGGGGGTAGCCGGAGGGAACTTGGTCGCCGTCGTGTTGTTTTCACTAATATAGCGGTTTATGGATCGCGGCGGAGTTTCTTATCGTGACGCATTCGTTCACCGGAAACCTGGTATCTTTTGGCTCATTGGCTCATGGACGTGATTACCTCATTATTTATCTGCTGAAAGGAAGGATGCGTGTTGCGCCGATATTGTATTTACTTCTACACGGTTTCCTCTTCACGTGTTCTACGCGTATCCTCGAGCATACTTCCGAGCTGAAATACTGTCCGAATGGGGTGTGTAAATCTACGAGAATGTTGCTATCAAGTATATTCACGTCCAATAAATCCCCCTAGCAATTCCGTAGAGGAAAACAGCTTCCCGAGGATGATGAAAGCGGCGAAACGAGAAAACGCTTCTCTCACCGACGATCCACCGTTTTCTTCTTTTTAATTCCTCCGGCTTTGTTTATCGGGTAGAGATTTCCAATTTGTCAATTGAAAAATTACATGTCATTTTGTAATGTTTATACGTATCGCGAGATATTTTGCAACCACGTCTCGGAATACCTCGGACTCTCCCGGAGGGGAAACGAGATAACGTTCGGTAGCGCGTGCGGTTATCTTCGTCGATTCCCTTGACTTTTCACCGCCGTGAGGTATGTAATACGTTTAAAGTAGACAAGAAGCTCTTATTCGCGATGCAACCTACGTAGCGACAACGCGTCGGTATCAACGAAATTTTCCACTCGTCCGCCGTCTTCCTAGAAAGGATACTAAACGGCGATAAACAATTCTGCTGTTGCAAAAATTACGTACGTCTAATCTAATATTATCTAAGAAATGGATCACGGGCAACATCACCTTTTAGGTTATGTACTAACGATACCGCAAACATGCTATGGTCGTTTATTAAACCGATGATCGATTCGAAATAGAAATCCGTTCTGCGGTTTCTGTCCCCGTTTCTGGATCGCCGTTTCCTTCGAATAAACGGCAGATAAATGCCGGTGCCGCAGGAAAGAGAGGGCGCAGGAAAACAAAGTTAACCTAGTATGGCGAGACAAGGTAGCTTATCGTCGGAAACTACGATATTGACGGCTAATGTACATACGTACAGCCGCGACGAAAGCAGAGACGGCAAGCAGTGGCGGCAGTGTCCGATACTATTATTAGTGTGCAGCTGCCTGCGAATTACTGAATGAAAGGGAAGGACCGCTTCGAAACAATATCCGAAAGAGACGGGAGGCACGCTGCATCGTTTAAGCGACAGCCATCCGACGATTATTTAGAGCCAGATACACGCGTGTATGTGTGCGCTGTCCGACCAAAGCGTGCGTCGTTTGTCATGAATCAATTGATTTGCAAATCAATGCAATGTGTGCTTCTTTCTTCGCGTTTTCGATCTAGCTGGAAAATACGGTGAATCGATTAGCATGAAAATTTAAATACGCAACTTATTGTTCGCCGGTGAAACACTATAAATAACCGCGATATACCCTTTTGAAAAGTCATCTATCGCATGTTCGAATCTGCATATCGAGTTACAAGAAGTCTGGCAATTATTTAGCGTCACGTTGGCTGCTTTGAAAGCGAGCGAAAGAACTCGACTGAATCTCCTCTGATGAGTATAAACGTTGATTCACATACGAGGAGAGAATTGTTCGTGAAATTAATTTGTGAGATGGTCATACGTCTATTTCAGTCTCGAGTCACATGGAAGAATAAACACGTAAGTATCCGTGTATCACGCGCTCGAGACGAAAACTCTTCCGATCGAAAGATTCCTTTTCATTCCTCGAACCGAAATCCTTATCGCCGCATGGCGATTTCGAGTTGAGAAAATTCCTCGAATTTTCATTTTCTCTTCTCCTCTCTCTTCCCATCTCTCTGTCCCTCGGAATTACTTTTGATAAAAGCTTCGGGCGATAATTCGTAGCCTCGGTTTAGCAGAAGATAAAGATACAGCATTTGATAGTGGAATACAACCGTAAAGAGATCATTGTACACAATATTCTTGTGCTCAAGTGCTAAACGAGAAGCGTCGGACTGCGATCGTTTAAAGTCGGACTTATATACCAGCGAAAGCATAGCCGGACCATGTCCATTCAACGAGTACTGGCAATTAGAGCCAATAGTTGCCGACCCCTTCTCCCAAAGGTCTCGTCTCGAGGTGTTGAATTTCTTGGTATCTCACCAGTTGAACCTCCTCGTTCTACCAGCATCTCGGCACAATGCTGCAAGTCATAAGAACTCCTCCAATTACTCGTTTCATTCTCGACATTCCAAAACCGTCGAAATTATCTCATAAATGCATTAACACGTATTACGAAAACAAAAACATTTTATCCCAACCTGAAAATATCATTGATAGGAATAAAATCCAGAAAAGAAAAACAAAACAAAATAACACGCCATTCGTATGAATGCGTATTTGTTTCGACGAATCGTTTCGTTTTTTCTACTATTATATTCGTCGGCGCCTCGATCTCGAGGGTGTAAAAGATCGTCGGTGCTCCAGTGATAAGAAACGAGAGCAAGCAAGGGCCCTTTGATCGTGGATACGGCACTGCGCGATCTCCGGCGTGGCGGGTCCAGCAATGACGCGGAGATCACCGAGCGTGTCCGAATTCGGCCGACGTTAATCGAGTGGGAGTCGAGCGGGGCGAGTGGTGGGGGTAGCGCGTCTCCCGCGGAGGGGAATTCCCCGATCCCGGTGCGGTGTGGTGACCACACCGTGTCCCTTTTTGTTGCCGCCCATTAGGCGCCACCGCGGCGTGATTCGCAACTGTGTTTCTTTATCTTCGCCGTAGCCGGCTAGACTCTGCGAACGCGACCGACTGCACGCGTTCTTGCCTATCTTTCCACCCTGCCTTTTTTCCCTCTTTCTCTTCCTCCCTTCGGACAATAGCCGAGTGATTCACCGGGCGTAGGTACGACGTTTCCGATCTCTCTATACGCGCGCAGATAAGTCGCCGCGTGCCACGTTTCCAGCTCCGTCTCTCCCTACCAGCACGATCGTGTTTCGACTTTTGAATCGCGCAGAAAGGTATAGAAGCATAAGTATATGTCGGTTGTATTTAACGCAGGAAGAAGAATCTTTTTTGCTTGAAAGTAGAATGTTTTACGATGGTCTTCGGGAGAGTAAGTTTCTTCCCGATTATTTCGTTGGATTTTATTCACGATTGCGTTTCGACTTTTGAATCGCGGAAAAAGGTATATATCGGTTGTATTTAACGAAGGAAGAAGAATCTTCCTTATTGGGAAGTAGAATGTTTTACGAGGGTGTACGGGAGAGCAATTTTCTTGCCGTTTATTTCGTTGGATTTTATTTTTGGTACCTCTCTCGTTATTACGCTCCGTGATATAGGTTCGGTTTTAAAATGGTTCGAGGTTTATCTGACTTATCGTGCCTCGGAAGATTGATACCTTTTGACCGAGTGGTATAATAGCTTTAGAAGGCTTTTATCTAGGGTTATATATTAATCAGCGATGATAGGGATAATAAACGTCTGACGAGGGCCGAACTTTTTCTCCTGTTCGGTCCTCTCGAATTGGAGGTAACGTTTTTTCTCGTCGCCTTTTTACGGGTTCATTGAGCGACCACGGTCTCGTATGAAAAACTAGACCAGATTTTTATCTCTCGCGGACAGAAATGGGACGAGGTAGCCACGCAGCGTGGTATAACCGGATGGAAAAGCCAGTCGTCGCTTTGTCCGTTTATTGTTCCAGGGACCGTCGGTCAATTGTGTTTTACCAAAGATTGCGCTTTCTTCTTGCTCAGATAACACGCGTCTTTGTGCTACCGTCTTTCACGGATGACTGATGCGTTGGCTCGCCTCCTCGCTTCTCTTCGTTCGATACATCGATGAGTTCATTGGGACCGACTGAATTTTCTATGATTCATAGCGTCCAAGATGATCGCGAATTCTAAACTGTTCGTTCATACAGCACTTCGATAAATTATGTCCGTGCTTTCGAACCGTTGATACGCGCGAAATTACGAATGATCTCGATACGGAACTGACTGTTAGTCGATATTCGTTGCTGGCATTTTAATTCAACGTTTCTTCGAAATTTATCTCACTTTTTGTCTCTCTGCTTGCCCTTCTTTCTTTCTCCGCTCGAACGTTCGTTAATTGCGAGAATTCTTACTTCGTCGTACCATCCTTTCCTCTAGCATTGTGTCAGCTATTCGTATTCAAAGAGAAGCGGAGGGTGACTTATCGTCTCGCCACGAAATCGACGGTCTTTATCGTTTCTCCTGGAAAGCGTACGTTTTTTCCTTCGTTCCGCTCGAATTTCACCGTATCTTACAACCTTTAGCCCGG
Source organism: Euglossa dilemma (assembly GCA_002201625.1). Lineage (NCBI taxonomy): Eukaryota > Metazoa > Arthropoda > Insecta > Hymenoptera > Apidae > Euglossa > Euglossa dilemma. Next base: position 449,708 of record NIJG01000107.1, read on the forward strand.
CCACCTATACGACACCGAACGCAAACGTCAAGGTTCGACAATTTGTCAGGATGAATAGGGACTGACGGTTGCATATACGTGTACTTATGTACAGGGTGATTCATACGACTGTTTACGAGCATTGCATATCCGATTTTCGGTGTCACCAGAAAGATCCTGCTTCGCGAAACGTGTAACTTTCTTCCTCTTCGACTTTATCTTCGCTTGTCTTCTCATTCGAGAAATAACGAAAATATCGTTAAACCGATATTATACCATCTCGAAACATCGCGTGTGGTTTGCATTTAATATTAACTTGGAGAAATCGCAGTGGAACCAAACCTCTTGCTGGAATAAAAATTATAACCCTAGATAGCAGCGAAACTCGGCGTTCTAGATCCATGAATAACCATATTTTAAAGCAGCATCGAAGGAACTAAGAAAGAAAAATAATAAACCCTTCTCTCGACGATCCTTTCCGGTCGACCTGTTTCCTCTGCTTCGAGTTCAACTACGTCTACAAGCGAAAATTGTCCATTTAAGATAAGAATATGAAATATCCTTCATAGACCAAGCATCTCGCGACCCCATACGTGCCAAAATTTCATCCCATAGCGATATCGCTAGCCACGGTAAGCCCTCGATGACACACGTAGGAGCCCCATCCGGTCGTTCCATCGGTGGAAACAGTGCCGACCATATCCCAACTATAATCCCATGGAGGATGGAAATCTCGCGTTACGTGGATCACCCTGTATATAGATATAGAGACATAGAGAAACTCGGCCGGATCTGTAAAACTGAAGGCTCGTGGACAAAAACCTGACCTCTCGAACAACTGTGCACCATGTGTGCGCCACTTGTGCGCTCTCTTCTCCCATTCTCTTTCCTTCCAACGCTCGGTCTCTCCCTCGTCCTCTCTTCGTCGCTCTTCACGGCGCTGCCCTCGCGGCCATTTCTCTTCGGCCCGCTTCTACGAGCTTCCCGATCGCGATTAATCAGGTATATACGGCGAAAAACCGTCGGAATGGAATCCACACACCACGCCGGGACCTCTGTGCTGTTGCTCCAGAGGGGTCCCTCCCCCGGTCCCCCCTCGGAACCACGAAAATAAGAAGTCAGAGACGGTCCCGAGGGGAACACGATCGCCGCTTTGTACCTATCCTCTCGCTTTCGTCTTGCTCGTCTTTCTTCTCTTTTCTCCTCCTCTTCCTCCTGCTTTCTCTTCCTCTTCGACTCCTTTCCTCTTTCTCTCTCTCACTCTCCTATCGCTTTTTTCCAAAGATTCTTCGCTTACCCCTACTCCAACGCTGTTCTCGTTAAACGAATTCTTCTCGTATTGCGAGGCTACTTTGGATTCCTCGAATCCTCGATAAAAATTCTTCCACCGATGGTTTCTCCTTCCCGTCGTTTGTTCGCGCGCGATTTTTGTTTTCCTTCCTCGGTAAGAGACGGGTGTCGGTGTTGTTTTTGCGCGATGGAAGTTATGGCAGACTGATGCGGGATAGAGATCGTTGCTGGAAATTATGGGGGGTTTAACAGCGAATTAAATCCCTATTGGCTGCGAGTGTGTTTATATCTGCTTCTTCGCGACTCGGAATTCTTCATTGGTAGTTATTAAATGGCATTTAAACGTATGAATTCTGATAATCTCGTATCTGTCTCAAATTTTCGTTATTCTGTCGAGGATACCGATGTTGATACAATTGTATTAACCCTTTTTTCACTCCGCTGTTCTCTCTTAGAGGATATTAAAGTTTATTAGCGATTAAGGGATAATTAGAACTTATTCCAGAACAACTTTTTGAGAAATCTATGTTTCTCTGAAGTTTTCTCTGGAAATGGTAGAAGAAATCAAGTCGAGATATAGTAAAATTACTAAAATATATAAAAGAAGTGATCTTCGGGAATCGAGAACACGTCCACATCTTCGGCGAACATTAGACTGAATAATAAACTA
>NIJG01000108.1:13227-26053 GCA_002201625.1 Euglossa dilemma
ATATTAAAATGAAGTATATTTTAAGCGATATTTGATTTTTCAAAATTGAAATTAAACGATTTTTACAATTGTCTAATTTTGAAAGTGGTGTAAGTCCATTTGCAGCTCATAAATATGTGTTATCGTAGTCTAATTCGCCAAAAACAAATCTATATAATCAAATTAAATGTTGATAAAACAATAGAAACAATGCCAGACCTCATATAATTTGCCTGTATTTTTAAATCAACAAATATATTAACCTTTAATTTTCTCGAAACAAAAGAAAATGGACTTTCAAAATAAACGGTCCATATCATATTCTATGAAACTAGAGATTCCTGACAGGAGATTTTATATTTTATCGAAATTGTATAAGACATTCTTGAAAAAATAGCGCAATACTTTCCTCTTTTTTTGTAAAGAATGATAAACTATATTAATTAGTGCATTAAAACATGTATGATTCTGCTTAAAAGGAACAAAATTAACCATAATATAATCTGTACGAGCAAGAAATTATTAAAAATTACTAAAAACAATTTACTCATATCCAATTACGTAAGTACCTCTTAAAATCATTTAACTCTAGTCTGTAGTATTTTATAGTATGGTCAATAATTTCAAAATGTTTCAGAAATTTTATTAATATAAGATCTTGCAGTGTTATCTATAAAAATTTTTCTTTTTTAAAATTTTATAAATAACGTCAGATTTTTCATTTCACATTTATTCTTTCTGATATTGCAGATTGCTAAATTGTATAAAGTACGCGAAGTAACTAACGCAGATAGAGATTAACAGATATAAAGATATAAAATTGACAGGAATAAAATAAATATATGTATATAGATATAGAATAAATACTATTGCCTATAAATATAAAATATACATTGTAAATATGTTGTGTGTAAATAAATTGTATCAGATTTTAGGTACTATTCGTTTGAAGCATCGATATCATAAAATATGTTGTTATAAAATGTGGAAATGTTCGATTAAATTTGAATAACTGTTGCAAGTGCAGCGACTAATATTGCGATCGTACATATCAAATCGTATTTCAAGCATATTTTGTCGTATTTCGATATCATTAATAAATATCAACGATTCCATATACGCTTAACATATATCATACTTTAACAGAATTACCTGTTTGTTTATTGAAAAAGAAATCAAGGTTTTTTGAAAGCTTTTACTAGAACTAAATATACCAGACGTTTCAATAAATTTGTTTTATAATGTATATGAAATGAAGTAATTATGTATATAATAACTTATACTGTAATTATTTTTATAATAACCTAGTTAAACACGTTATTATAATATTAAATTATCTCAAGAATTTACGATAATAAAAGCGGTTCCAGAAATTAATTAATAAATTTGTATTTTTTTTTTTTACTTATTACTCATTTCATTTTTAAAATTCAGTGTTCGCGTTAATTTCTTAAATTTAATTTTGTTAATTTTAAATAAAATAAAAAATGTAATCTGGAATAAATAAAATTCAATATTTTAATGTCTACCTTCATTGTGCAGTATGAATTTTTATAAATTTCCTGCATTTGTAAATTCCATTTTGCTAGCGTATATGAATCTTAATAAATTCCGTATTATATCTTAATACATAATAATAACATTATTATCTTAAAAATATCTTTTAGTCACTGAAATATCTTTTTCAATACATCATGATGTAGAAAGTTTTCCAGTAGTTCGGATAAAATTTGATTTTTAAATTGGATTTCAATATTGTACTTCACGTATTTTTTCCGTATTGTCAAATTTTAACCCATTACTTAATATCCCAAATAGCTTTTCTCTAGTTACATCATTTTTTGATGAATTATATCTTTCTTAAAAGCATTGTAACATGCAACAGTATAATTTGTTACAACTGAAATCATTATTAAAATATTCGGAAGATAAATGAATGTTTTTAGAAAAAAAATTCTATTTATTTCTAAATATTGATATTTCTAAATTAAAATATTTTTCAACCAATTTAAGTTATTAATTTTTTATATTTTCATTATTACTGAAATCATAATTTTTTTAGTTTTTCATATTTATTTCTATTTATTAATATTCTTTTTTATCTTCCTACCTTCAGATTTTTGGAGTATAATTATAGTTACCTTTTGCAGAGGTATAAGCCGCTAAAGATGAAAAACAATAAATACTAATAATAAAAATAATAATAGTTTTATCTTCATTTGCTACAAAGTATACAGTAGAAATTTCTATATTCGAAATAAAAGGGAGACAAAAATGGATGGATAGTAGAACTTTGTTTATTCAAGTAGCAGTCAACAAAATTAGGAGTTTCTTTCAATATTTAACAATCTCATATCTTTCTAACCACTAAGTCACACAAATATTTTTATGATTATTAGACAATTTAGTCTTTAATATTTGATTTATTAATTTGGTGTATTAACTTTGATTATTATATTCAAGATTACACTTTAACTGTATACAATGTCATATCCGCAAGGTGGTTAGATCTAGAATAAGGAACAAAAAAAGACAAAACAGTGTGTAGTACACTTGGCATACCACGTGACCAGGTCGTACGAATACGTAATAAATTTAGCAGATGTCGCGATTTGTATAGTATTGCCGTACATTTCAACATACGTTATAAATACGTGTGTAGAATTATACTCTTGTTGTACTTCGCATCCGTGTCAGAGTATAAAGATAATGAAAGCACGAGCACGGGAGTTTCTACTCTAATGCTAAAACGAAGTAAAATATCGATTAAACTTTAGAAAACAATTTTGTCTGAAATTATTCAGATTATGTTAGTACATCAGAAATTTCACAGTACGGCATGTGTTACTCACTAAACAAGAAAAAAGTAAGAAACATTTACCAGAATAAACAGATATGGAATTTTTTCAGATAATGGTGGAAATATTAAAGAAATTCTTATATCAAATACAATTACTTTTAAAAAGAAGTATATATATATTCGCTGTAATGAATCTATTTGTTATTAAGCAGTAACTGATTTTACCTATTCTGCTACTACTTTCTAATATAATATTTGAAATATTAACATTTCTGTACGAATCAAGTAATTAAATTTAGTCCTTAAAGATGGTATATGTTGTCGCATATGCATTATATAACTATGTAACTGTATACAAATAATAGACAATGATCAAATATGTAAATAACATTTGTTCTATAAATTTATATTTATCTTGATATTTATTTTGATGTTTTGAATTTTATAAAGTACAAAGAAGGAAGTAATAGTCAAATTGAACATCAAATTTGTTTGAATCGATAGAAATATATTCTTAAAAGGCAGTATTATCAATAAAAATATAGTATTACTTGTATAATTCTTTCTAAGTATTTAACTTTCTGATACTATGAAAATTAGGTTTTATATCAAAATGATCATATGAATTTTTGTAAAATATATAGTATTGCTATCTAATATTAAACAATAGTTAAATTCATAACGATTATGTTTGTTATTCTATGATTAGACTATTATTCTATGACTATTTATGAAATGTAACTAGAACTTAAAAAGAAGAGAGTAAAATGAAAGAGATATTGTAAAAGATATAAAAGAATTTATTTTTGTTATGAGTTTACAAAAAAAATATAAGTAATGCCATTGCGTATATGATTTAAAATTCCAAAAACGTTTATTAGTTTTTTCATAGAATATCTCCTATGCGAGAAAGAGTTACTTATTTGTTATCAGGTATATTATATAATAAATAATAAAACAGCTTTCTAGTATTAAGTATGCTTTACTTTTATATTCTTTAAATATAATATTTAATTTTGTATGTTTCTTTCAATACAGTAATATAATATAGATATATATCTATTTTATGTTTTTATATGAATAAATTAAGATAAGTTTTATTTCAAACAATACTTCTGTCAAATAATCATCTGACTCTTTATTGATTGAATGCACTTTTTCAACTGTGTGTACATTACAATGTATATGTATATATACACACATTTCTTTCTAATTACATACACAAAACTCAGAGAACCCCTTACCATGTATGTATATTTTCTAAACAACAAAACTATGGTGATTTAAACTACTAAATTTTCTATATTAGTTACACTTGCATAAGTATCGTTATACGTAGAATTTGAAAATTCTCTTTATTATGCAACGAATCTATATAGAATAAATCGTGGTTTACATTATTTATTAGTAAGGGGTTATAAGTAACGAACGTCCATTTTTTAACATCATATTCATGACAGCCAAACATTTCATTCTTTGTAATTGTCAAATACAAAATTTTACGATTGCAAAAATATGGTAATGCAGAATCACGAGGAAGATCAAATAAGTCAGATAAATATATTTGTTCTCGTATATATACAAATTGTTCTACAATAATATCAAGGAACAATATACTCATTCGATTGATGACTTTTAGTTGATCTATTCTCATATCACGAATCATTGCGAGTTTGGTTAAGGCCGCCTTTCAAAATTCTTGCCTTTGTATTTACCACTCTTACAACTTTATCTACTATTTATTTTGTCGGTATTATGTATACAGTAATTCATGATCACATGATATACAACTCAAACGTTATAACGTTATGAAAGCACGATGTTTCTAATGTTAAATTTATACTGGAATGCGAGACTTTTCTTATTATTCGTATCAAAATTAATCGCATAAAATACAACGAAAAGTACATTGAAAATATCGTTAATATCGATAAAATAGAAAATGAATATATAATTTTATGATACGACAGATTTTTATTTCCAACTAATATATATTTTAGAAGTTACTCTTATGTTTGGGAAAATATATGATCTTCTATTTAAGGAAGATATATCAAGGAAGCTCTTAGTGTTTAAATCGAGATTAAAACGAATATCGAGATAATGTTCATTACTTGAAGAAAGATATTAAAAAAAAGTATAACATTATGGATTGTTAATAAAAGAATTTTATTACTGTATATAAAAACCGACAGTGTTTCAACGCGCATAATACTTGTTTTCAACCATCAAATTATAATTAGAAAAATATGTATATATTGTTGTATGCAACTCACAAGATTCTTATTTCTTTTCCGACTTTTAACGTTACGTCCTCGATAGAAGTCGTAATAATAAAGCGAGTAGTAAATATTACCATATGGCGTTAAAGCTTGCGGCAGCATTGTTACCTTTAAAGCTGCTTTCTTTATTTGTCACTTGTATACCATATTTCTTGGTAATTCGATAAATTACGCGCAGCTTTAAGTTTCACATTAATGCAATTATTAATACGAAATGACTTGGAAAATACGCGTATCAAAGGAATCTCACGGATCGATAGAAAAAGGAGAAATAATATGAACCGAAACAACGTTTCGCCATTATTAACGCTACTATCGAATAACCTTAATAAAATTCGCAATTACTTCGAAACCATTCTATACTACGTTACAGTTTACAGTATGAAAGATAATATTTTCAATCGGTATTTCCAAGTACATCACAAGCCTGTTATACAATATGTAATTTATAACTTCTTCGAATCTTCGATTTCTCTTCTGTCATAACGTCTGGTATGAGTAATTGCAACAAGAGGAAGACCTTAGAAGTCCCTACCGGCACATTAAGGGTACACATTATCAACACGTTTTATCTCACGCTCATCCTCTCATAACATACATAATCTCTATTTACGCAAGTATTTTACAAATCTAAAATCGAAAATACGATAGGATAGTAAATTTTAACATTGTTATATACACGGTAATAATCCAAGAGATATTGGCTTTTCTTATACAGAATAAATACATCTTTAAAACGATTACGATTTTTGACAATTTGACGAAAAAACAATATCGTTTCAGAGCTTTGGCCGAGCATGTTATAGCGAGTAAATCAGAGTAATATGATTTCGCAGCTCGAAACCTCCGAAACATTCGTTCAATAATACCGTACTTAAAAATCTTTCAATTTTAGGTATTATCTAACCTCATCACCAATTGCAAAAATATTTCCTTACAATTAAACACTTATATTTATGCTTCTTTTCATCGGTGCTGCTTCCTTTTTCCCTGTTGTAACACAATGATGGTAACTAACAGGTCGAAAGAATAATTTGCAGTACCTCGGAAAGGAAGCAAATCTTACAAATACTCGATTACTTCGGTACTCGTGTCAAGTTTATAACGACAGGTCCGTTAATATTTCCCATGTTCTATGGGGTGGTTAATTCTCTTGACCGCGGACAGCGCTAATTTGCTAGCGACTGCAAATGGCACGACATCAGCCGCGCGGTGCAAAAGCGCTTCTTTCACCCTTTCGTTACATATTTAAGGGAATCTCTTTCTTTGAAGAGGTCGTTACTTTATCATTGGCAACTTGACATCGTTTAACACTCGTTATTCATAGAAATTTATCGTATTCCTCTTTCTCCTCAAATAATTGAAATTATTTATTCGATAACAGTAAAATGCGACAAACAGTAAACAACGATAAAGTGAACACAAGTGATGGATTAAGTTCGTTCCATAAATTTTGTTGCTTGTTACTTTAGTATAGAAAGATAATTATTTATAATTTCGTTTTCATAGAATATTTCATCGGACAAAATATCCTTTTTCTCTATTTAAATTAGGCATCACAAGTATTCGCGAAGCATATTTTCATCCGCATAAAAGGAAACGCTTATTTTCAGCGTTATAAGTTGTTTATGTCGACTTAACATATACAACGTAATTACGCATACCATTAAATTGATCTTTAATTTGTTTTTAATAGCAAATGTACTTTGTCTTGTCATTGATATGGTATTTCAGTGTATCTCCGTATTAAGATTAAATTAAACTAGCGATAAAATCTCTATAACAAAATTTTCAAATTTGATTTGTATCGAACTAAATCAAATTATGTATAAAATCGAAATATTTCACATTAAAAACTGTATTGTGCGTTAATATTCGAAAAATAATTTTCGTTCGTAAATTATAAAACGATATTACGTTTAAATAATGATCAAGGATATAATTAAAAAAATATTGGAAGACTTAATTCATCTACTATGTTTCCTATTATAACAAAGTCGGTCAACTTATTATAAAATATCGGATTAGGCGGTTATATTTTTCCATAAAATACCGCTACAATGTTCTATCAATAATAGTTACTAATTCATTTCGTTTTCGTAACCTCGTTTCATATTTCATCTACTGCAGTAATAATAACTGTATTTTGAACACTTTAGTTATTCTCTTTCTTCACAAAAGTCACCTAAAAATGTCTGCTAATAGAATCCGTATTTGGCACGTATCGAGCTACAGGTTTTGGAAAGGCAGTGTAATCATAAAAACAGTAAGAAATATTTATAAAATGTATGCATAATACAGCGTAATTTGAACGCGACAAATATAATTTCAAAAATGATTCGCAGTATCGCTATATAAAATTTGTAATAAGTACATATTTAACCATTATTTCACAAATATCGTCGAAATACTCCGTTTTGAAAATATTAAAAAACTTAAACGATTAAATTTTGTACTAGTTTAGAGAAAAAGTAAAGTTATTTCTCGATAAGTAGTTACACAAGATAAAAAATTATTACATTATTATAATAACACTTTAAAAAGTAACGAAACACATTAGGAATAACATTTGAATTAATTACAAAAAGAAAGAAAGTACGTATACTTTAGTTTTGAAGAAATATAAGAAGAATAGTATATTACAAACTTTTTTAAACGGATCGGATAATTAATTGTAAAATTAATAATTTGGAATAGCCGATGAACAATTGTCGCTATCTCGTTAACAAAAAAGGAATGATTTATCTTCGTACCTACGTACGAACGTATTCGAATACTATAACTCAAAGAAAAAATGATAAAATCTCTTGTTTATTCGTTTGACTTATCTTAATACAACGAATATTCTATCATCGATTAAATGCGTCAATTCCATAAATATAATATAACGATACCTAATACGATAATTTTCCATTCCGCCCAATCCTATATTTGAAATAACTGCCTTACCGAAGCAGACATTCTCTTCGTTTAAACAACGATGGAGAAAATTACAACGACGTTATCGTAATAGTTTGATATGGGCAAGATCATCTTCGAAATACCATTACTTATGGAACGAGCCAATAGTTGTATTGCACAAGAGACATGGATGTTTTCGCAAAATCGTCGAGTGTAACGGCTTTCCCTCGATTAGTCGCAGCAGTGTTTTCGCGGCATTCGCGGAGTAAAAACGATAAGAACCGTAATTAGAGGGAAAAGGTGGAAATGAATCAAAGATGCGCGAGCACTTCAACGGCGGCTACCGGAGGCGTTTGGTCGCCGCTCAAAATCACCGGTTCCGATTCCGTCTGAACGATCCTGACCAGATTCGCGTCCTTCTTCGATGGCGTGACATTCGTGTTCGATGCAACGTTCGATCTGGCGCAATAGCTCGGCGGTCTGCTTTCTCTAGTCGTACCGGGAGTCACAATGCTTCCAGCGTTCGATCTGTAGGTCGGCGGTGGCGACGATGTTGGTTGCAACCGATCCAGAAGGAGCAATCGCAGCCTGTACTCTTGCATGCTCGCCTGAAATTAGACGTCGTTTAAATCCTCTTATTTTCATTTACTCCACCGTCGTGGACTTGGTGAAATAGAAAGAGAAGTGCGATGGATAATTTTATTTGCTCGATTTCTTCCGTATTAGTTAACGCGAATAGCGGATAGCAAAACATATCAAATATCTTAAGAACTGAAAATATCAACTACGAATTTAACAACTATTTATTACTTTATAGTTGCAATGAATATTCTAAAAGGATATAATAATTTAATAATGTAAATGTGCTTTTTAATTCTTTATTTCTTTTTTGTATCCTCTTTAAGATAATAGATTATTCAAAAATATTTTATATTTGTATTGTACACCGATTGAATCGGTGTTATTGTTAAACATATGTTGACAACTACGTAATAGCTAGTTCTGCTTATCAAGTGTAAATATGATAATATAATATGCATTGGTAAATTGATGTTTTTTTCATTATTTCTAGTTAGAAATGTATTACTTTCCAAAGAGATATATATTTGAAAATGTATAGCTACTATATACAAAATTATTTATACAAATCATAACAAACATAAAATTTGCTTCTACTTAAGAAACGTTAAGTAGCAAGTGATTTGAATAACAAATTTCAATATCGAACATTAATTTACATATGAATTACTATGAAATAGAAAATGTAATCTAATCGTAAGTTTTTTTAAACAGGAAAGATAGTTATTAAAGTTAACCAAATATATTTCATCGATATTAAACTTCGAATTAATTCTAAAACAGGTAAGAAATCTTTCATTTTATTCGAATTTGATATTACGTAACTATAAAATATCGCGATTCAAATTAGGAATTTTATTAATATTTATAAGTTTTTTCTTGTACCGAACGAACATCATTTTATTCATTTACAAATATGAGAACAAAATTTGATATGAAAGACGTATATTTACTTTCATAATGAATGTATTAGATCATTAAGTTTGTTCTATTTTCCAGATAATACCAGACCCAACATATTGGTGATAATTTTAGAAAGTTAAATTCACGAGTTACGTGGCAATAACAAGTTCTTGTATCGAAAAGTTTCGATATAGAAACGATTGAAAATAGATTGTGACTGTTTAAATTGAACTTGTTATGTAATTTTAAATGTTAAATAGTGTTCATGAACATTTATTATAAATAATCTGCGTAGTTTCTGTGTATATTTTGTATGTTGGCACAAATTCTTCCGTATTTTTCAGTATTTTTAATCAGGTATTAAGAACTTTCAATTTTATTCAATATTTTTTGTACTTGTTTATTTTATTTATAAAACGTAATAAACACTCGTACGAAATTTGAGAGTCGAAAAATTTAATAAAACTAGTAGAATTAATAAAAATTATTCCTTCATATATTTTCCTCAACGTAAAAAGGAAAAAACAAATTTATGAAAATTTTAAGTGTTACGCCATAACATGGTATCATTAATCCCAATTTAAACAATATTTCATTATTGAAAAAGCTTCTCCAAGTCTAATATTTAAAACTGCAAAGCATTAACGAATTAGGAAAGAATCGAATAGCTTCAAATTCAGATATTCAAATGTTGAAACTACTTTCTCTCTTAAAAGCTAAATCAAGTGTTTTATATTTAAAAGAAAAAAAACTATACTAATCAAATATGTTGGTAATTACGAAAATGGCTTAAATCATATATATTTTATTTTAAAATATTAAACGTTCCGCCTTTTAAATGTATCATAAATTGCATTATTTTAGTTTTATTTTATCATAATATAACGAATGCGTTTCACTCAGATCACTTTAACAGGATAAAATTATTATATATTATCAAAATTAACAGGATAAATATCCGTCGCTAAAAGAAATACAGAAAGAAAAGGAAAAACAGGAGAGAAGATGGATTGACGGATAGAGTTCACGAGTAAACGAGGAGAAATATAGAGAAATGGTGAATATTCGAGTTGAAAGCGTTTCACAAATGGATAGAATAAATCTAATTTAAAAACGAGATAGGGAGCAGCTGTTCGAAATCGATCAAACGCGAGAGTGGTAGAAGACATTTTTAGGATGTCACCTGATAACTCGGAGGTGGCGTTCTAAATTGGAATTCCGGATAAATCATGGCAGCGTACGGATGAATTGGCCTCGCTGGCGGGATCCTGCTCGAGATCCCCGTGAAACCAAAGAAACTGCCGCAATTTTCTCGACTGGTCACTCGCCACGCTACAGCGCTTACAGTTACCAGAACCACTCCTATACCTGCAACAGAACACACCGTATCAAAATGTACATAAATTTCTCTCGAAAATCCAGAATACCTTCATATTATTTCCTGAAAATCTAACAACGATTTTGGTTCCGTTCAACTTTTTACAACATTGTCAAAAAGAAATTACTTTGTTAAAATTATGAACAAGTTATGTAACAAATATATAATATATCAACGAAATAAAGTACTTTACGCATGGTTATCCAAATATAATATAATGTATCTAGCATAACATACATCTCGAGTCTGTAAGTATGTAAGTAGACGCTCTCTTAATTGAAATAATTACCTAGAAAAAGTTACGAAATGATTAATGAATATCACTGACGTTTATATATTCACTTTCTATCGCGTTAGTGAATACTTTGCTAATGATGCATTCGATATATCACCAGTAATAATAGTGATTAAATTCTCTTTTCATCGACGTGATATATCCGTTGCATGTTCTTAAAATTTCTTTACTCGATCTCAACGTCCTAACTATTAATTTTTTCATGCAAGGTATACATTTTTATACTGTTTGTTATAATTCTCATAAACGGTTTTCAGATTTTGAGTATTTTCGCCAAGCTCGTTTATATAGGTTATTCTTAACGTTTATTTTAAACGTTATTATACGATAAACTTAATTTAATGCTACCAAATGGTAGTGAATCCATATCCAAAATAAAATTTATTGATAAACGTTATTTTGCAGGAATAATTTACACTGTATATCAATTATTTTTTGAAAGTGATCAGCGTCTATATATTTGTGGACGGGAATGTACATAACATAGCATAGTAGTGTAATCATATCTAGTATAATGGTATAGTATATCCAGTGCAGAACAATAGTACGATTGCAACCATTATAGTAGTATAGTATTATACATCTATACTAACAATGCAACACATCTACTGTAATATAGGTACCGTAGGTATTACATTATTATAGTAGTGATGAATATTTTACATCTAATGCACAATAGCATAATACAATAACTATGTCCAGAACTGTGTAACTGTGTAATAATACAATTATGTCTAATATAGTAGTATAGTTATAATAACAAACATGTATTCATATAAAAGTGTTAATTTATTTAAATTTTTTGTTAAATTTTATACCATGTACAGTGACTGTCAAAAATTTTTGTTTGTACTGCAATTTTAATATTTAACTATTATTATTTTTGGCACTGGAACTACCTAACTCATACTGTGTACTTAAATATAGTATACATAGACAATAATAATTAATGTGGTATAATGATAATAAGAATGCATGCTTTTGATAATTATAACAGTAAGAAAATTTCCGATTGATTTGGTTGTTTCAGTACTGATATATAGCAGTGCTAACTAGTTTCCCACAATAAAGATCAATTGTACAAATGTAGTTTTGTACCTTGACTTATACAATAGAAAGCTATAAAATCTTCTGTAAAAAGAATTTTATCACTGTATAATTGATTGGCTGGAAATTCTTGAGAATCACGTTATAAATAAAATATATATCAAAGTAGGTTTTCGATAAGGAGATAAAAGACCAATACTTGTCTATCATTTATTTTCTTCTTAACACGAGCTATTAGTTGCTTGCTGTTACTTTCATTTCGTAGCTTATAAATTCGTTCTCATTTTGCTTCTATTGACAAGATCTGTAACTTATGAAAGGAAGGTACTCATGCCGTGACGATTATATTTTCTAATGCTCTTTGTAGACGTGCGAAGTGTCTTACGTAAGAGGATTGAATAGATTTAGGAGAAAATGCCATAAGGTAAAATTTAATCATTTTAAACTTTCTACTTTAATATCGGTGTTATACTTGTGCGCTCCTGTAAAGTTTAATTGCACTTGTAAACCAAAGTTCATTTTCTAAGGCATAAATCATTTCAATTCGTTCTATTGAAAATAATTATTAATTATTATTACATTTTTAAGTAAATTCATACAAAATGTAATTTTCTCGAATGAAATTTTAATCACCCGTAGTGTCTCCAAAATATTATATATTC
>NIJG01000108.1:51409-84836 GCA_002201625.1 Euglossa dilemma
CAGGTTATATCAGAATTTTTGCTTCCCATCCAATATATTTTCTATTATTTGCTATACAACTATAAATTTATGTTTAATAAAACTATTGAATAAAACAAAATAATTTTAAATCGAAGGAGATCGGTAACCGTGAAATAGCATTATCTGACTTAACGATACCGTCGGTAAGTGCCTCACACTTTTACCGAACTACTAAAGGAATATTTATGAACTCTTTTTAAAGCAGCTTAGAGACAGTCTCAAGGTATCTATATATAAATCGTATACCATAAGTACAGAGATGAGATGGTTATCAGGTCGCCATAAAGGTAAGAGGCGTATACAGAATGAGCCTCGTAACTGGGCTGGGCCCTATCTCTGTTTCGTATTGTTTGACAGACTCTATTATTGTAAAGTGCGGCTTTTATCGGGTACATTGGTGCAATTACAATGTGCAATTACGCTTGTTCTCTGACCTTTAATTCTTACTGTTAGTATAATTCGATTCTTCGTATAATTCTACACGAAAAAGTATTAAAATACTATATCGAAAAACTTAACACTTTTCGCAATATTTAATCTTTTATTATAATTTATGATAAATCTTATTCTTTACTATTGCAATTTAATCTTTTATTATAATTTATGATAAATCTTATTCTTTACTATTGCATTTTAAACGTTTTCCTACGCGTTTTACATTTCTTTAGTATATTCTTCCATTACTGAATTCCCGCGTTCAACAAATTGGGTTTAATTCGTTTTTAAAACTGTACTACGCGATGATAGAACTTGACAAATAACAAAGAATTTTCCCTTCAATAGAAACAAAGCTGTATACTCAGTTTTATTCGCTTGACTGCACTTTCGATACTCCCGAAATCCCTACTTTTAAGCTTCACTCTCTGCAACATATTGCGATACGTATACCGACTCGTAGGTTATATGATGCATGTCGCATGTCGTGTATATAAACTTGTATTTATATATGGATATAGAAGGAAACTTGCATCGATACGAGAATTAGTATGCCTGGCTGACGAGAAAGGCTCGGGACCGAATATTCAGTCTCCATGACTGTTCAATAATTAGAATGAAATTGTAGTAGTGAATTTTAACCCTTTGCACTCAAGAGCGATTCTCAATCGCCATGAAATTTTGAAGACTCATATTAATTAATATGTCAAATTTAAGATAATATAACAATATGCGAGATAACGAAATTAAATAATTTTACGTGTTCATTATTATACGATTCTTTATTTACCACTGAAAAATACAACGTCAGTTTTATAGAAGAAAATCTATGAATTTCNAATTTTACGTGTTCATTATTATACGATTCTTTATTTACCACTGAAAAATACAACGTCAGTTTTATAGAAGAAAATCTATGAATTTCTACTCTTCTGTAGCAAAAATATCGTCGAATGCAAAGCGTTAAATCTTGAAAATTATTTTCAACAATTGAAAAGTCTTTCTTTTCGCACAAATTGCAAACATCGTTAATATATCTCATTTTTCATTCTGGCGACCAATTTCATCCGTCGAGTCTCGAAAAAATAATTATCTACGTGTAGATAATTTCTATAATTATTTGATTCGTTTGCTTTTAGTTCGTTTAATAATACAAAATTTTTAAAATTTGTTTCTTTTAATACGCTATATATTCTTTTCTATCCTATTTCAGTTATTTTTAAAATACAATTTCAATGTTTATATCGGGCGAATACTATATGGTTTCATGAAACCTAGGAATTGATACGCGTACCATAACATGTTGCAGACTGTTTGAAACTGATGGAGTTTAATGAAACCTCGGAATTGATATAAACATTGCAGTATGTTTCAGCATGTGTGGGTCGCTTTAGATTCTTTGCAACATAACTGGTTTAACCTCTTGACATACCATTTAACTCAAAATAATCCGAGCCCAAGTGATGAAGATAGAGTGTTGGAACTTGAAATAACGATATAAACAAGATTTGTTCACGTAACTAACTTGACACAAATTTTCTTTGAACGTGACAAAAAATAAATCTAATAATCCGCGATACACGCCTAATTGATTACTAATTGATTACAGACTCGTGATAATCAAGTTTGGTCCAAAATTCTCATCACGAGTTAGACTCGTCAAAGTATGGCAAAGGGATAATAGTACAATAAATTCTATACATCATCATAGTTCTAATCGTGCAACGATATGTAATTCCATTTTTAGACACTTTTGATTAATAATGAAAATTTACTTTCCACATTTTTACACTTGTGCCAGAAAAAATGGTCTTATTATACTAATTAGACCTACATTTCTATTGCTGACCGTCTTTTCATTTATGCATAGCAGGCATATAAGTATCGTTTCACTTTACTCGCTTCAAAGTGGCGGTTGTTCGTAATTTTTTAATTCTATAAAACATGGAAAACTATTTTTGATAATTAATTACGTTATTACGGTAATTACGTTAAATAAAATTTTCGAAAATTATTCGAAAACGGAGAGCAAGAGTGACGTTTCTAGGAACTATGAAAATCACAAGTGTTGCAAAAAGAGTATTATTCGATTTTATATACGTCCCAGCACCTTTGCTTGCGAACTACTCGTATTTTTAAATTCATATTTTTATTATTTATCATTTATTATTTCCCTTTTACAAATCATATTTCTGGCACTTTATCGAATATCGATCGATATTAATTTTTTTACGTACATTATTAGACACGAATAACTTCAATCACGAGCACTTTTATTAAAAATTTAAAATATTTGTTCGATATATTCGTATATCGATTAAGGCAAAAGAATATGCATTCTGTCACGTCGCACAATTCCTTCAAACAAAAATTGCCGTTCATTTTGATTGTGTAATGCATATTACATAGGTAGATGAAATATAGTTTAAAGAAAGTTGAAAATTATCGTTCGACGAAAATGTGAAAATAGCAAAGCGATGGTAAGATAACGAAGTGATATAAGATGGAATTTCTTACCGATCATAAGAAGTGCGACGGCAATGTGATCGCGACCAGAAGCCCTGAGGGCCCCCAGCAAAGCACCAGCACCCGCGCACACCAGACCCACTACGCCGACACCCAGTATGGACCAACGGACAGGAGGGGAACCGAGGCCACAACACTGCTTCGGTACTGCGTCCCTGCAAGACAAGAACCAACCGTTGGAATGACCCACTGACACGTTCTCCTGGTAAGTTGGCAAGTCGCTCGACACGCTTGTCCTGTACTAGGCTCGACTCGCGCTCGACTTACGCTCCACTACGGCCATGATGCCGCCAACTATGGCCATCATACACCTTCGCGTCTTCTCGTCTCTCCGATCTTTCTTCCCTATTACGCATAACGTCTATCCGTCGTGATTCCAACTAATCGAAACTCACTACGTACAATCCCTTGCAATTATTCCATCCATGGGAAATAAATGACCGATAGAAGCAATCTCATCTTCATGTTGCGAAGAAAGTTAAACTATACTTGTAGTATAATTCGCAACGTGTTCCAAACGATATCCTAGGAACGTTCTAAATATTTATCGGAATTTTTAATATGCAATGTCTCTTGGAATATTTGCAACAAAAAGGGTAATAAAAATAAAGTGTAATAAAACTTGTTTTTGCTTTCATATCCTGCCATATTATCGTTTAATGTTTCGCGGATAGTAGATAGTAGATTGTTCCAAGGATATTGGATATTTAACAAAATGTTCCACGACCGAGGATAAGTTTACTTTGACATCTTTTGACGTCATCTTGAAGTTTCTCTTAAAGCAAATGCATCTCGTCGTACTGAAAGTAATTATGTAAAAATAAAAAAGAACGTTTCGAGTAAATGTAATTAAGGTTGTTAAAAGCCATCCGCATAATAAAAAATTAATAGGCTATTCCACTCTAGGAAAATGAGGGAGACTCAATTTTTTCCTCTTACTGCTACCCTAGAAAAATGTGCTGCACCTCAAACGACTAATCTTCCAGTCTCGGTTAATTTAAAACAAGATTGAAATCACTGCCTGGAGTGATTTTACAGAAAATGGATAATAATATTTTATTTGACCTACTCTTTGTGGTATACTTACAAGAATACTGTAACGTTGTTTTTGGAAATTTGTGTACTATGATATTGAAATTTACCTGTTGCGATATTTATAATAATATTGATAACAATAATACAATTCTTGTTTCTTCCTTTTTTGTTTTTCTATCACATTTCTTAAACCTTTTGAAGGTACTTCGTAATTCATATAAACATATTTTATAAATTTAACAATATTTAAAAAAAAAATTATTTAAGGATAAAAATAGCTTCTGTGAGAAAAAATAGGTTATATTAAATTTTACTATAAAACTTATGCGTTAATACTATAATCGTCATATTTTCTAGATCATCGGTAAATATTACGACATAAGGTAAAGGTACCAGTAGTTGACCAGTTAAGAAAAATTTTCCACGGAAACAATGGTGACCGCTTACTCTGTCAATAAATGGCGAGAGTCTATGCCTGGAGACGTTCTTTAAACCTTCTAGATTATGTACCAAGACCTCTTTTTAAAAAANTGTACATACATGTATACAAATACACAGAGAAATAGATAGATGTAAACATACAAATTCATTATAACGATAAATGAAAAAGTAAATATCGTTAGCTAATGTAAAATTAATTACATCAAGCTCGAATTAGAATACGAATAACGAATATCGAATATGAAATTTAATGAACACATGCATGTATGTAGGTTTATACTCAAATTTTATAGCACGTGATATGATCTCGTGTACTTTTGGGATTATTGATAGAATCTGCCATATTCGGGTTAGTTACAATTTCAATTGCATACGTTCGCTTGTTGTCGCTAGCATTAATTTGAATATCACCAGTATCATACTACAAATGATGGATTTCATGGTTTTTCTTTTGTTTGCATATAATATATATAGCTTAATGAAGTGGTGAAGTTTTCCGAATTTTGGAAAAAGAATCAACAACGATAAATTTTGAGTTAACGTTTAATCTTTTGGAACGTAGTACTCTTGTAATCTCTTTTACCTAGATTTAACCGATATAATCCAATTATATAAGCATTCAGCCAAATGATTGTAAAACATTTAAATTTCGTGCGAGAATTAATTGTCACGTGTAAAATAATAGAATATTACAATCACTCTTTGAGAAACACAGCTCTTATCTATATTGTCAACAACTTCACAATCATAGAAAGAACTGCGAATTAAAATACTTTATGAACATATATACATCTCGTGTACATCTCTAAATTGAATCTTATCTCGTGTATGATATTCTATGACAATAGTGATGTAAAAAAAAAAAAAGAAAGGAAAATCAAGGCTGCAATGGAATCTTATTTCTTAGCCAGCTTTAATCCCAGGCTAAAATGTTGCAATAAATTATATTCGTTTAATTAAAAATTTATTGAACGTTATTAAAGAAGCACAACACGATTTTGATATATCTAAAACGCTATTATATAAATAATACAAGCTGCTTCTTATCGACGAAGCAAAAACTTGTATCAAAGAAAGTAAAAACTTGTGCTTCCGAAACTTCAATTTGCAGAAGACATTTCCCAGCAGGCGAAACGTATGCAACAATTTAATATTACCCGAGTCATACAGGTTCTACAGGTTGTCTTCTGCAAAAAGTTAGAAGCGTTGTTTTTGTAATTGGCTTGAAAAAATTAATGTTTCAAAAATTGCAAACGACAGCGAAAGCAATAAATTTCAAGATTTAGCTCCTCGCGCATCGTAAAAACCGGTTAATCGCGACGTGGGAACCGAGAGCATTGATTACCATGTAACAAGTCAAACCTGGTTTGGTAAGATAATTCTTGGACGAAAATAACATATTTAGACCGTGTTCGTAAAATCTTTGCGACTTCCTGTTTTATGAAAAAACCACGACAAACATTTAGAGGTAAATATAAAAATGTACTAAAAATGCACCATTAATAGAATTCTGTGAGTTAAAAACATTTGTATTTATTTTAAGAAAATATATCAAGTTATTGCATTTTATACGCAATACGAAGAAACATTTTGTTGTAGTACAAATATACAATGTAGTTTGATAAATTTAGCGTTTCAGAAGTAACAGCGATCTTGAGCATTTGTGCTGAAGTGAATTTAATGTTATAGAAGTAACAGCATCGTAACCGACACTATAATGATAAACCCTTTCAGTACCAACAATGGTATATCATTGCACGTAAATCACTATGTAGGTACTTGTTCTTGGATGCAAAACACTTTACCAAGTTTCTTTGTAATCTTGAATTTTTACAATGCTATTCTTAAACCTTACCAAACTACATCAGACGTGGGAACTCTGAGTCTAATATAAAACTACTGTCAGAAGTATGATTATGAAAAACATGACATCCTTTTAAAAAAGAAACTACACAAGAAATTTATTACATCAAACTATGTGGTATGAGAAGTTGAAATTGAAGAAGCGACACATGTCTAGCTTGCGGTTTAAGTTATTCTAAGTATCTTTGACGCAGAAGCCACAAGCCAGAAACCATCTTGCTTCGCAATAATAAGACTGAAGCATCGGAATACGATAGGCAGGTCAGTAAGTACCACTTTTTGTTGCCATGGTTTATTTCATACAATTCCATTAACATATTTGCAAGGTATACTCATATTTCAATATACTCGCGAAACATTCGTCCAAAGTAATCAATGACTTCGTTAACAAATTGTACGCCATTTGCTTTAAATATAACATATTGTGTCATTGAAAGAACGATGTCGCGTATACAATATTAATTTTCAAATAATTCTATCAGCTAATGTGTTCTCATTTCATTTTTACGAAATTAACTTATTTACAAACTTATATGTAATAGATATATCGATAAAATCAAAATAAAAACGATCTTCTATATTTAAACACAGTAAAACTTAAATATTTTTAAAATATCTCAGAATCACGTCATTTTACTACAATGCTCGTTATTACATCGGTAACTAACGATCAAAATAACAATCTTTCAAACGGATCGCGACGTGTAAATAAATTAATATTTGAAGAGGGATTTCAGTGAATAACATAAACAGTCGTATACACGTTATTGATTAAATGTATGTAATATTAAGTAAAATCAAATATTAAGAAGAGAATAAATTTGTAAATATTTTGATTTGTACATATGAAACATTTACGTGGTACAATAATTTTCGTAACATTAATTGTACGATAATTTACTTTAGTTCCTATTTAAGTTATACCGAATTGTTATTTTACAACATATTTATATGAATCAAAAATTTAGTCAAAACTACATGTACTTCCATCGAAAAGGATTTTGAAATTTATATCGCAAAAAGGTTCAATAATTGTTTGAACTCGATAATTGTAGAAATAGAAATATTTTTCTGACATCTAATTGGAGGCATATTTACAATTCCTACTTTTGTATTAATTGCACTTCGTACCTTTTCATATAAACTCCATGTATGTATATACTATCTTAGCATATTTTGTACACTTTTATTATTTTGACAAATATCTGTAATTGGGTCACGTGGAGAGCTGTGATGAGCAGGCAAGTAATTTGCATAAACATGCACGATCATCGATCGCTCGACATACAAGGGAATTCTATAACTGTTAGTATTAAATCAATCTGTATAGATATTTATTTAATATCATTTACGTATTTAATAATAACACGTGTAGTTAAGAATATCTTTCTATCTACGATGTAACGTTATAATTAAGGAAATGAAATTTTTTTATAGATCCAATTTAGTTCGTATCATCCAATGTTACCTTAAATGGAAATTCTTGTTTATATATTTATAAAGCTGTACATGTTAACTGAATTACGAGGAAACGATATAACGCGATTCTATCGCTAAGTGATCAAGTTGTAATGCTCGTTGATCGAGTTTTTCCAGTTTCTCCGAGTGTTATGTCTCATTAACATTCGTGCATTTTTTACTTGTTTCTTTTTTCGTGAGGGTGTGGCTTTTTAACATGTCGGTCGAAGGAGAAGAAATGCACTTTCTCTTCCTCCTAGTTCATTTGTGGCACTTACAATTAGCTGTGAAAAATAAATACAATTTGAATATTTATAGTCTTTGTTATCTATATTGATATTGATATATTAATAATTATATATGATATTGACATTCAATAAATTTGAATATTTATAGTACTTGATAAATGTCTGTATTTTAGGTATTTTAGGTTACTATCTAGGTTTATGACGTGAACTATCTAAATTCGACTACTCGTAAGATTAGAAACTATATGTTTTTTAAACTATTCTTATTCTATTTTCAATGTGATTTTATTTTTAAAAATGATATACGTTTAATACGCTAAATTATGTATACGTCTTAACACTCTTTAACATTAAAATTAACAACTTGCAATGTTATCTATATATAATGTTATCATATTAAATGAATACATATCTACTAATAATAATTACAGTATTATGACGAAAATAATTAAGTATATGTTGTTATGTCTCTATTTTAATAATCTACTACAGTTGCATGTTTTCAATAATTGCGTAAACAAGAAGTTTGAAACCAGTTATTTCTACTAGTTTAATTTTTTTTGAATATTAAAACTTGATTTTTGTAGTTTATATACTACATGTCGAATTTGATGTAGTATATAAAGAAATAAATGTTTGTTATAAAACTAAAACTAAGACTAAAACAAGAAACGTACATTTGAAATTAAAGAAACTATCGTTACTCTACATAAAATTCTTTAATGTTAAAATCAGCCCGCTATTATAACTGATTTGATCTTTTATTATGCGATATAGATCGAAAATTTATACGTATATAATTGTAAACACTTTGATCCCGAGTGAAATGAAGCTCAAACTTTTCTTTTTTAATTTTATATCTACTGATACCTTCGATGAATTTTTAGATAAATTAATATGTATTATGCTTAGAACGGGAAAAACATTTCTTTTTTTTTTTAATATTATTTTTGAACGATTTTCTTAGAAAGTTAATGACAAATCGTCTGATGTTAAAATCCGATGTCTCGCTAAAAGTAATTTCTATAATAGCTCATAATTTCTAAGTCATCTTAAGCTCATATTGTTCGTAGATACATAATCCATTATATTAACTACAGAATATGCAACAGAAAAAATCTGTGTAAGTGTAGCTAATTATCGAAAAATGACATGTATAAAAAAACATTTTGATTCACCATTTGATATACAGGATGTCCCATTTTAAGATTTGCGCCCAATTATTTCATAAACTTTAGTTCTTTTTAAAAAATAATTCAAATGAAACTTACTCTGTTTCGTGGGACACATCTTATGTGTCATAAATATTTATTAGATATTTAAATAATAAAAATAAAATATTTATTTTTATTGATCATAAATATTCGTCAGATGGATGTACTTCTAATATTTCAAGCTGTTCTTGGTCTTTTATTAATAACAATTTGTAATAAAATATTTTTCGTATTTCTACAAATAAAGATATTCAAAAGGCCTGTTTTTTGTATAAACAAAATTCATCTCTATTTTTCGATTTTCAAAAACGACCGCTTCTTTTTTAAAGTTAGATATATCACCAGGCGTACACTTAACTGCACGTTCATAGTACATGTGAATGGCGGATTTGAATCGCGTGATAGGACAGTTGTAAACCTTCGACATTCAGTTTTTATCTGTAGGAATAAAAAGATTGCAAATCTGTGAGTCGACTGACAACAATTTCACCATGCAGAAAATCCCATGGCTTTGTAAAATCCGTCGAAAAACGGACGGTTTCATCCATTAACTCGCAGTTCTATCTATAACAGACTTATCCAATCCGATTCGTATTTCAATTTTTATACTGCGTTTCTAAATGCAACCACCATTCCATCTGACCAAACGTAATTCTTTTTTCGAATGTTCGAAACGTTTTAAATATTTTGAAAGTTGTTAAAATTTTGTAAAATAAACTTTCAAGACTATTTCATCGTACATGTTACTTCTTCATTTTTTCTAGAGAAACTCAGAGTTACCAATTTCTGTTTCAACTACATTTTCCCGATTCGATTGAGCCGCAACACCCCGAAGCTATTACGTCCCGCTAAATATTAATTTCGAGCTAATTTGCGGAAATTATGTTTACCTGAGCTGCTCTTTTGCCTTCAGGCTGCTCCGTGATCTGATTATATAGCATTAGAGATACATTTAGTTTGTGGTACACAGGGTGGTCTAGAGATGCTTTTTCATGAAGAAATGAAATAAAATTCCAAAACATATTTGTTTCTGTAAAGATAATTTAAAAAATTTATCGCGCGAAAAACTTAAATTTTAGATTACTTTTTATAAAATTATTGTAAGATGAGAAAAAAAGGAATTGAGACATTATTTAAAAAATTTTTAATGTACAATTAGCGCTAATTTCGTCTTTAAAATATTTTGTATATAGCAATGTAAAGGGTCTTTTCAATAAATTTTATCTTAACAAATATTTATAAATTATTCATAAATTATTACTTATAACTTTATTCATAAGATATACAAAATATACCATCTTGAAAATTTATTATATTAATTCCAAATGAAGGAAATTTCTTCCAAAAACTAAACTTTTTAAATTATCAGATAGTTTTATGAATTCGAGAAAACACATCGTCCACATATATCTAATCTCCAAATATATATGTACATGCATCTCTATACATACACATGTCAAATATCCCATTTTACAGAAAAAAATGATAACGTATACTTCTTAAAATAAACTAATTCCTAAAATAACGTATATTTATTCCTCGTTATAAAAGATAGAACTATATTTTAATTTTATTAAATTAAAAATTGATAATACAGTTTAGAAATTATCGCAGTTCCAAAAAACAGCTTTATCGAGATACTTTTATAAACTAATTGTGCTTTCGTGAATTAAATACTGTACGCTGAGATTGTACATATTTTCTCGCCTTTTTCTGTAATGCTTTCACTTTAAAACAAATTTAAGCAATGCAATTGTTAAGATGTAAAATAATCAGCAAGTATTATTAAATCGTTCTAAGAAAAATACTATAGAATTTTTATCAAACAAGAAATGCATTGACTTTGTTATGTCTAATACTACGACTGCGCTGCAAAGGTTTATGTAAATGTATATCATGATAGAAAATACGAAAAATCTAGAACTGAAAGTTTATCCTGCATTTAGAAGATTGTGAAAGTATATCACTTATTTTGCATATCTTGCATCATGCACGCGGTTTGCATAATACGTACCTTGTACATGTATAAATATAGCGTATATACATTTGTCCACTCCAAATATCTCCATCGTTTTAGGTAAGAAGTGAAGGAAATAAGTACTTACTTACAGGAAAATATATATTTTCTTGCGATTTTAGTGAAAGTTCCATATTAATAATTCTATAATCATCGAGTAAAGAACATATTGCAGTGCAGTTTTCACTGTTCAACACTCAATTAACTGGAATACTCGATTGAATGGCAGATTTGTCCCGACTATTTTTCAGTGACTAGTGCGATCAATAATTCCTGTCAAAAAGATAGCACATGTGTGCTACCATTAACTTTCAGATAACATATATGCAATTTTTAAATTTTAACGAATAATATTTTAACCTCACGATCATCAGATCAATGAAATTGTAACATTTTAATCCACTGATAATGAAAACTATATGAAAACTCTATGCTTCTCATAGGTATCAAAAAATAAAGTAAGTTCAAAACGATATATCTCAGCAACAAAAAATCATAGAATAAAAAATGAAATTTTGTTTTATAGATGAAGGATGGTACTGTGTGATACGATGAACAAAGATATCAGGAAATTTACTCTTTTTGATATCCATCTGCAAATATTGCGAAAATCGATTTCTTTTTTATTTGTTTTATCTTTTTTCACGTGATAATTTTTTTTTTCTTTTTCTGTAGTAGATTTGGATTAAACACTCAAAAATCTGTAAGAAACTAGTTTTCATTTAAAAGAATCAAAGCTCATTTATCTATGATATCATTTTGTTTGTGTTATTTTTAATCTTTTCTCTGTTAGACATTTAAAAAAGTAACATTTTATTATCTATCGAAAGATCCGTTTGTCTTAAAACCGCAATATTACCACATTATTTGCTAAAATTGAAAAATTGTATATATATCATCTCAAAATTAAAAATAACGTACATGTGTTATCTCTTTGACCGGGACTATATATTTCATACACGCGAAATCACGACTACATAATTGATCGTGAAAAGTTGTCAAACAAAGCGAAGAAATTCGTCAACTGTTTACGTCCATTGTACCTTTATTCTTTTGCCACTAAGTTAGAATTCAAATTTAAAACTATGTTTATCTATATATACCACGTGTCCCACTTAATTCGAGCATCTAAAATATTTCACTTGTTTTTATGACACGATGCAGGAAAGATAGAAATGATTTTCGTTTATTTTTGCAGAAAGATAACCTGAAATGGTTCTCAACAAACTTTTGACAGCATAGTTCAATTGTTTCGTAAAACAAAACCACTGAAAATAGAACGATCAAAGCCTGCTATTGGAGAAGATGCCGAAACTTTTGTATTGGCTATAAAGTCAATATTGATTCTACTATAAGTTGCTAAAAAATTGGACGTTCTTCAGGCATTTCTAAAGTAAATGTGTGCAACGTCATAAATTTCATCCATGTCATATTTCCTTACATCAGGAGCTTTGTGGCAACAACTTTAAGAATCATGTTGCTTTTTGTATGTAGGTATTTCAGCAAGTACAAAGAAATGAACATTTCTTTTATAACGTTTTCTTTACCAACGAAGCTACTTTTTCTAACCATGAACAATTGAATACACATAATATACATTATGGCTGCACTAAAAACCACAAGTTGTATTCTACTGCCCATGGAATGTAAATATGGTGTGGAATCGATGAGTTTTTCATACTCAAGGTAACGTAAAGATCATAATGTTACAAATCATTGGATTCGATTTGACCGAAAATCATAGAAATGAAAATCATAAAATCATATAAATAATAAAAATATATCATTCCACTTAAAAAAACTTCGATGATCTTGAAATCTCAAAAAATATAACCTCCAACAAACTTTTCCGTCTATCATAATATTTGACCCTCTGAACCAACTAACGTTTTCCTCTGATATTTTATTCTATCATAAAAAATAAGCGAGCTATTTTAGATGCTCGAGTTAAGTGAGACCTCCTGTATATTAATTTTTATTAATGAATTGCACTGCTATATTATTCATGAAATTTAATGACAACAAAATTAAAATTTCACTTAAAAAGATAAAATTTTTATTATCATCATCATCTTATAAAATTCTCATAAATAATCTTTGTGCTTATCATTTGAAGTGAACGGAATTGATAAGTTGTCCTTTATATTGCACAGGTGATATACTTAAATATATTAATAATTACACATATGCTCAATCGTAAAAAATATTATTACACACTGCCGTAGTTCCATCACCATGATATTATATTATGGCATTACCTACAATCTTTAAATAGTTTCTCTAAAACGCAAAATTATTTAAAACACGTACTAAATGTCAAATGATTATTTTCAAATTTAATCAATTTACAATTATACGCAGTTCCATTTGTTAATAACGTACGATGTACCGAAGAAAATTACCCTTTCTTATCTTTATGGAAACCCGTAAGATACGTCAGCAAAATATTATTTATTTTTATAGATCGTTTCTCTGTTTTCATCTCACTCAATTTTCATCAATAAATAAGTTTTTATCTATGGTTGACTCTCGTGTAACGCGTTTTCCTATAAATAAAAAATATAATTCATACAACTCATACAACGCGATAAACATTACCCTATACTGCGTAAAATAAATTTAACACTTTGACATATTTTGCAACCTTTTGTTCGGAAATTATTATTATATTGTAAATTATTATGCATGCGCTTATCTTGCTGTAGCGACATGCAGTCAGCTATAGCACTCAGAAGCATGTTTAAACTTGTATAAACTCCTCTGGTAACGCATATCTCGTTTAATGTAGTTTCCAGTAACGTGGAACATATCTCCCGTGTTATAGGGAGTTCACTGCATATGAAAAAATGTAATTTATCAGAGAAAGTCAACAACTTCAAAGAGCATGAAAGAAACAAATTTTAAATAATGAGATACAGTCTTGCAAAAAGTAAAAAATATATACGAAAAATTAATTGCAAGATCCTAATTATTCATTGAAGCAAACGGTCGTCATTTCATGGATATTAAAAATTGTCCATAAAATGTAAAAGTAAGTATCTTCGGTTATCGTTTCTTATGATTGTTAACAAATTTACGTTTGGTTACGAATGTAAAAATCGATGAACCGTATAGGAAATTTCGTAGGAACTTCTAATTATTTTTTTTACTTATTAACCCTTTGCACTCAGTGATTTTTTCGTTACAGAGAAATAGTAATTCGAATATCTTCTACCATAAAGTTAACGATATTTTTCGAAAGGTTAATAAGAAATCCTATGAAAACTAAGAGACGTGAAATTGTTTTATCTCGACATTCTACGCGTCGGTGGATAATTTTAAATTTGATACATCGATTAATATCGATCTTTAGAAATTGATTAAATGGCGACTGAGAGTTGCCTCTCGAGTGCAAAGGGTAAAACAATAATTATATAAATAAATAGTATTTACTAAAAATAAATGATCAAAATAATGTTTATTAAGATTATCGAATTTGTTTCTTCATGCTATACAATAATATGACGATATAAGATTTCATTTTAAAAAATACCAATAATCCTAAAATGTCATAAACATAATATTGAGAAAAATTTGTTTCACTGTTACTTGCGCTTTCTGAAATATGGTAACTGTACACTAAAAAACAATAAATAATGACCCTATTTGACTCTATTATCAGTACAAAAATCAAAGTCAATTTGGATTGTATACTTATTTTTAAATAATCTGTACAAAATTACAGTACGCGAGAAATATATTCATTCTTCGATAAATTTGAAACAACAATTTTGTATAAAGGAAGCTGATACATATTTTTAAAGAATTTTGGATTAAATATAGCACGAAATAAATCAAATATTTGTATAATCTCAAACATTAATAAAAGAGAGAAAATGAATAATTGCTAAATGGTAAAATGACATTGAATGATAAATATACAGCTTGAATGGAGTAATAAATTTTCGTTTATCCGAGATTATATAGCGTTTATATCCTTGTAACAGTTAGCAGGTGAAACACACATGATTAATTTCGTGTCATGCTAAATTGCAGTCCAAAATATTTCTGCTCTGCCATTATTACATGCATTTCGAGTAATGCAATTCAATACTTTAACAATTGATTTCTACACTAATCTTATCGTAACCTTAATTTACATATATACTCATATATGTTGTATGTAATATCTTCTTTCAAATCGATCAAATAATCGGTATGTAAATAAAGACACCGTTATGTATGATTGAGATAATAACCTATTTAGCGAGTGCAATAATAAACAAATAAACTATTTTTTTATAACAATAACCAAAATTAAATTTTTCCACTTAACATAAAAGTAATGTGAAATAATTAAGAATAAATTGGCTATGTGTATATAGGCAACACACGTATATCACGGTTGTTAGATCTCTAAAAAATGCCATGTTATCTAAATCCGTGTTAGAAGAAACAAGAAACTAGTACAAAAGGGGGATTAGTAGAAACTAGCACAAAAAATTAAAAAATCATACTATTGTATTTTTATAAATTAAGAGAAATATCTGTACTAAATATTTTTTGCATTTTTATGAAAAACCATTACAAATGAATATATATATATTAAGTAATCGTTTCTTTGTTATTACAACTAACTATCATTAACCGAGAATGTTTCGACAAGACATGAGGATGTCTTGAACTTTTTTCAGCATTATCCAGACAAATGAGTTCTATGCTCCACTCTTTGCGAAAAATTTATAATTCTTTTTTATAAGCAAGGTGAAATGTCTTTAAAAAGATATTTTTTGTTTTGTTTCTGCTAGATATAATCCAGGGTTAGAAATAAATTAAAAAAAATGAAAAACATAATTATCATTTCATTAAAAAAGTTTGAATAGTACTCATTCGTAAATTTACATTACATATAAAATTTTCATTACGTATAATATAGTAGAAAGGAAGATTCGATTAAAATTAAAAAATATATTTGATACTTAATGAACGAAATGAATATAGAATTCTAATAAATTTTAATATTCTATAGGTAAATCTGACGCGATATGCATATTCGAATGAAAAATTTTAAATAATATTTCTTTTGCTCTAGAAACCGTGATCTAGAATGCTATATTGAGCAATGTTTATCCAATTCCTAAAGTGTATTAGAGAAAAATTGTGTTATAGAATGTCGTGTTATTCGGAAGTACGTGTACCATAAAAAAAATCGTCAAATTAAATAACAAAAGTACTGGTTACAGAGTGTGTAATCTAAAACGGTTTTAAATATCTAAAAGTCTACTAAATATGAAAAATGATTTGTTGACTAACCATAATAAGTATAATATTAAGAAGTAGTAATAAGAAATAAAAGTTATTANAAAGTGACTTGTTTCAAATCTTTTATTTCTGCAATTACAAAAAACATGCAGCTACTTATTGTAAAGTTAATATTGATTTTTATTCAAACAGAATCGTAGTTACGTATGCCTCTCTATCTGCGTTACACCTGTTTTAATTATGTATTATAGATTAAATATAGATACGCATTACTAGTCAGAAGTTTTAGTATTGATACGATGTTTAAATACAATCTCACGATATAACAATTACGGAGAATTTAGTTGCGGGAGTGAGCATTGTATTTTTATCATCCTTTCCACGCAAAAAGGTAAATACACACTTGTTAGTACACGTATGGTTTTATGCACTGGTTGAACGAATGTCCACACTTCAAAGAAATACCGTAAAATCCATAGGAACGGGAAAATGGAACCAGACTCGTACAACAGGCGTCGAAGAACATACTTGAAACGTTTCAAAAAGAAACGGCCGTAATGGAACAGCAGGGTGCACAAAGGCGCGTATCAGAGGCGTGTACGCAGAGATTCGTCGCATATTGTCAAAAGCAATGGCGAAAAGAAGAGACGAAAAGTATTCGCGAGTGGTAGACGCATTTGCCGTTGAGAACAAACCAACGTCCGTATTTTCCTCTAATGTATAAATCTCATTGCTTTCGGAACAATGCAAACTCATTTTCTACTAATATGTAAAGAGTGAATTTTATGAAAAAAATCAACCTTTAACATTTTATTTCACCAGTAATGAAACAAGGCTTAATGGATATACCTGGATTTGAATTTTGTATCCTTCTTTTGTTTAATGGAAGACAAACATGTGAAGATTTTTATCATTTTAATACATTTTTATTTTAATACGTGATACGTTTTCGAAAATACGTATTGATATCGTATTATTTTATACGTATTACGGTAACGTAATATTTCATTAATATATCAATATAATATTTCAATGTAATGCAGGACCATACAATCAGCAGCCATACAATTTGTCGCTCATCAAAATGTACTTTTAGAATTCATAAGTAAATACGTTCATCGTTCTCCAGCAAATATCACAAGCAATATTTTTCGAAGCTCACTATAATAAAAACTATAATAAAAACGACGCGTAACTGTTCGTACGTACAAGAATTCTAATCCTGTCGGTGTTTCATGACCGTACCTGTTATGTGATTTGGTGGAATTTCATTTTGAAGATTATCAAATACGTGCATTGCAATTGAAATTTTCTTTTATTTTTTGTTCTTATACGTGTATCGGATGCGAAACGTGTAAAGGCGGGTATATCTCGTGATTCCTAATAAATCAAGTTTACAAATGCGTGGTTCATCTTATAAAGTTTATTTAACTAAATGAATTTACAAGAAAATTTGCCGCAAGAAATGGATGTTTGAAATTCCAGATAGGACAAAGCATGAAAATGCGTGTGCGACATTCTAAAAACATATTTATTTAGCTGCTTTATTTTCCAACTTTTCATCCAAAAAATGAATAAAGGTGTAACTTTCAGATCACATTTTAATTTATCGACAATTTACAAAATAATTATAGCTTTTCTCATGTGATGGCGCATAAATCTTAACTCTATAACGTTGCCAACACAACCAATACTAGTATTCATGACCATTGCTAGACTCATCAACCTGAAATAACAAAATAAATGCTGTACAAACTGCCGGCAGTAAAACTACATGAAACCATTTGATCCAATTCACATTATTTGTGCTTTAGTCAGTGATTTCCAAACTAAAAATAGTGGACATAATAACTCTGGATTAGTATATCAATACAAACCTATTTGTTTGCATTTCTATTTTTAATTTGTTACTGTCTTTGATGATACTGAATCACTATATCGAATATACACTATATTATACACTATATTGAATATATCGCAATAAAATTGTTTAAACACAAAAATTTGTTTTCATTTGCATATATAGGTTTATAATTTCTGATTTTTCGTTCCCACAATTTTTTGGAATTAAAACAAAAATTCGGTCCATAGAGGGTTAATAAACTTTTATAAAAGCACACACTCGAAGGAAATCTATCAAATATAACATTACCAGATCTTGTAATTCCACTTCAATGACAGTCGGTCGAAATAATAACGATACATAAGTACACTTTTCGGTCATTAAAGCTGAAAATCCATCATTAACAGCTCGATACTAGAAGCAGTCACCTGACAGTAGTTTGACAGGCAATAGTTAGGAATTAATTTACGTGATTTCAAATGTCATCCTTCGATTTCTCTTATGAAATTTCATGTCAGTTCCATTAAATGTAAAATAAGTATAGTAAGTCAAACGATATAACGTATTCGTATAATTAATGGAACCAAAAAGTTAAAATCTGTCAGAAGTCGCAATTTTAAAAAGAAAGAATAAAAGAAAGTTTATTTGTTAATTGGGTTGTGAAATATATGATTTACATATATATGAGACAAAATAAATGAAAACAAATTTTAGATGTTCAAGAAAGTTGTACAATTTAATCAAATGTCAATAAGAAAAATTTATGTTTAGAATGTTAAATAACAATACCTCGAAAATGAAAACATAGCATGCGTTGTTTTCTTTACAACTACAGAATTTCATTTGTGGAGAGATACGACCAATCAGTGGGGTACGATACATATAAATTTGGAATAGATTTATCCTTGGTTAGACATTATTGACGATGGTTCACAAAAGTTTAAAGAATTCCTAAATGTTTCAGATATTAAACAGAATTTAAGTATAAAAGAGTAAGAGAGATTTTAAACAATTTATATATTAAATATTAAATAGAACCATGTCGAAATTCAAAGTTAATCGATCATTTCTTTTAACTTTTTACTTGTTTTACCACCTAATAAATAGCTCCTTAAATATCTATAACTGAAGACTACAGACGATTCTGATTATCGAAGAAGACTTTAACGATACTATTTCGGAGTTAATTATTATTGACGCTTAATGTTACAATTTATGAATACGCTATATCATTTTAACCAACTATGTATACAATTATGGGACATACGTAAAATTTGATTTTGTAAATTTTGTAAAACTCGTCATAAAAAGATCAGTAGAGTAGTAGAGTAAAGGGATTATAAAAATCGTACACCTGAACAAGTATAGTTACGTTAAACTCAGAATAACTGGTATATAATGATACTATACGGAAAAAAATATTTTTCAAATCGAGATATTAATTGACTACACTGTATAAAGATAATTAGTAGCGGTATACTACTTCCATTTATTAAAAAAATTGTGTCAAAACGAATGTACACATAATTGAAAAGTTTATGGGCGAATATCATATAATAATTTAAAGTACAGAAATAATAAAATAGAATAAATGTGAATAAATAGAATAAATAAATGTAAAGCTTTTACATTTAAAAGTTGTAAAAATGTTAGAGATTGCAACATCAGAAAAAGTATAGATACAACAATAGAGACTATAACGAAATGTAATGAAATTCTAATAATAACAGTAACAAACTTAATAACATAATTCAAATAATATGTATTGGAAAATGAAAGAAGTGTCTATTCGAGTAAAGCAAACTAGAATTTCTATTATACAGAAAACGTGACGTGTACACGATATCGAATAAAATTCAGTTCATTCCGCAAGGATGAATAAAAGCTTGTAAGAGCAACAATTCAAACATGGCCAAATTTTCGAAAAATTTCGAGCTGGGAATAAAACGTAAAAATGATGTAGAACGTAGATACATCAAGCGAAACAGGCAAACAAATATTGTTCTGCTATTTCATAAAGTACGGTTTTGCAGAGAATGCAACATGCATTCGTTTCAGAATGCCGTATAAATATACACGATTCATGCGTGTACAAATGAAACTTCAACGTACCATTTACACGAAACTATGTCAACACCATTGCACATACAGAAACTAATAACGTCAGAGATATTCGGATTTTTAATCTGTAAAACAATAGTTCTTTGTACGTTATATGTCCTATAGAGCGTTTATAATCTCAAGAGTCTTGCAAGGATCTTACCAGTATAGTAGATATACGCAATGGTAATTCACATGCTGATCTTAAAGACTTCTTGGCAAACACAGAGTGAGAGAGAGAGAGAGAGATCTATGTATCTACAAATTAACACTTTGACTGCTACGCCGAAATCATATGTTTCGCCCAGGACGTCACGGAATTATTTTTATTATTCAAAGCATATAATGGCAAAATAATAACGAATCGATGTTAGATGGCAATATTTTTATCAAATGGAGCGTTTCTCTTACTGGTGGTCACCGGTGACCACCGTGGCGCCTTAGTAACGGTTCGACGAAGATTACGGCACGAATTGCAAAAAAAAAGATGGGCGAGCGTACCTGGAACGAAAATTTTGCAGGGAATGTTACACAAAAAATTCCAAACTATTTGGGTGAAAAATAGCTAAAAATAAGACCAAGAAGGTGACCACTTATTGTCCGGATTGTATTGGTGTGCCGCATTTATGTTTGGAGTGCTTTAACAAAGTGCACCGTTAGATGCAAGATTTATTCTAACATTTTGTTATTCTTTATTGTTATAATAAAAAATTTTAATCGTTCAATAGGGCACATTTTATTTCAATGTATCTTCTATACATAGGTCATATTCAAATACGCTAACTCTCGATTTTCATTTAGTTTTTTACAATTGTAAAAAGTTCGTCACGGGAGAAACCGTTGCCGGTCACATATGACCAACATGGCAGTCAAAGGGTTAAAGAACTAAACCTTGATAAACCAAAATTTTCACACATTTTTCCTAAAGATCTGTAATTAAATACTTTTTTGCTATTTATTCAATATTATGAATTAATATTTAGTAATTCACTATATTTATAAAAGCTTCATTATCTTCTAGATGTTTTACGATGTATTTAATTTGTCAATTTTGCTGATATATTTATTATTGTTTTTGTCGTTGTTATTATTATTACTATTACTGTTAACATTGATAATGTTTAGTATTATAGATACATTATAACAAAAGAGTATAAACAGTAAGTTCTTTCTAAGAAAAATAAATGAAAAAGATTTGGTATTTGGATAATTTGCATTGTCATTCTTTAAAAATAAATAACGATTCCAGTTTTTTCGACGCATCTTTCATTATCCATTGTTTGTGTTTATTTTATAACAATAATATTAATATAGTACAAATCGTAAAACGGTATACTTAAGTAAAAATAATTGATTCCTAAAAAACTTTGCATAATTATTATACCTATTAGGCAATATGATAAGACGAAGTATCTTCAAATTTAATACGAGAAATAAACAACTATTACAAAAACTTGTTTCACATGTTAATTTCAACTTGAAGCACGTGTCGTATAACATATTCAAATTTTTAAACACAGAAATTTAAAATATACACTCGTAGACGAAAGTACAACGAACGTTTACATGTATTAAATTTAACATCTGAATGTATATGAAAAATCGAAATATTTAAAATATAGTTCACATATGGCAGGTACGATACATATAAATAGTAAGGCGGAAATCTCAAAATTATATCGATAATATTATATCAGTAATTCTTACAAATACGAAACATAACAACGCTAACATCTTCAATGGATAATCGTCTCAGAACTGTGATGAGCAAGAAAAGATAGATCAACGACCACCAATAATACAATAATAATACAACAATAATACAATAAATGTAGCTATTGCAAATGTTATATATATAGGAATATATGTATATATATTCCCGAATTATTTTCTAATAGTTCGATATGATCTCGAAATTTTCCTCTTATTATATATGCATACATCATTACAGTTTTAAATACTTCAATTTAACATGCGTGTAACATGTTACTACACACACGTAAACGTCCGATACTTTCATACATGTACGAGTGTCATACATATATCGTCACGTTTATTAGGCATTGGCTGATAAAAATCAGCAAAATTATATCTCATAAACGGTAGGTTGAAATATTTCAGCATGAATATATCAAGTGAAACGAACGTATTTGCATACATGCGTGTATATGAATATTTACCGGCCAAAAGCAGAGACGCTGGTCGAGACCGGAAAAGGTAGACCAAGACTAAGGCCCCTAAGACCCAGATGAGGCGGTGGAAGATGTAGAAATCCTCTGGTGGGAGTGACCAGCGGTACTCCCGGCGCAGTAGAGGAAGCCTGACATCCCGCTGATGTGCCAGGATAAGATGGTGGCATCGAGCATGATCTCAAGGCTCGACGATGTTGCCTGCGCATTCGCCTCTCTCTTCTTCGAGCACCGCGAACACCGTCGAGATCCTCGAGAGTCTCTGGGCCACTTTGCAATGGGAGTTCCGTTTGTGCCTCCGTTGAAGTGAAAGACCGTGCATTGTCCCGCTGCTCCTGCAACATTACACAAAAATTATACTCTTCACCAGTCCGCATACTTTCATTTCCAGTTTTATACTTTGAATATTCGCAATATTATTTTACAGTATAATATACGCTATATTATTTTATTCCATAAAGTTCAGGATATTATTACACATCGTATAAAGGTATAAAATAATCTTCGCGAGCATCAATTTCAATCTCGTAATTTTTACAAATTATATACGATTTCACTTTTTCAACCCATCGTTCCCAAAAACATTCCTTTCCGTTCAATTCAGAAGAATTTTAAAATATCGAGATATACGTAAAACGTATTCGGAAATTTTCCAAAGCGTTATTTTTAAATGTAATTAATATTGTAAACGCACAATGGATCCGTGTCGTGATCATTGTCACGGAAAATGTATTTCAGAGAATTCTCGGCATCCAACATTTGATCCTCGATATTGTCGATTTATTAATTCTGTTTCTTGTATGAGTCGTTACTGCGTATCGATATTTGGAGAGAAGAATTAATTTAATTTATTACAAACATGATATATTACCAATCTGGATAACATATTTGCGTTCACCTCGATCGAATCGTTGGTGTAGAATGCAAGTAAATAGCGTGAAAGTCTGCCGATCGAACGGAAACCTGATATACGTTATAATATTAAAATTGCTTTTGATCATTCTTGAGATAAATAATATAACGCATATGTATTAAAGTTTCTCTAATCAGTCTTCGAAACAACTTATTGATAGAGAGTTAGCAAGATTTATTATGTTGGGGAAAAAGAAATCTATTATTTTTATAATTTTAAATGGATCTCTTTTTTCCAACCTAATATAATTTATTGTTCGGGAAAAAGAAATTTATTAAAAATTCTAAAAACAATGGATTTCTTTTCTCCCAACCTAATAAAATTTATTGTTGCGAAATAATAAATCCATTACTTTAATAATTTTAAATGAATTTCTTTTTCCTTAACCTAATATGTTACGCCACGAGTGAACTCTCGACGATTTCCGATGGGTTGTAAGATCCTTTTCACGATCTCGTAATGTTGCCCGCCAAATTAATCTTGAGCAACTATCGTTCTCTAGAACTGTCTTCGGTTGACAATTCTCGTTTCGTGGATT
Source organism: Euglossa dilemma (assembly GCA_002201625.1). NCBI lineage: Eukaryota > Metazoa > Arthropoda > Insecta > Hymenoptera > Apidae > Euglossa > Euglossa dilemma. The sequence continues at coordinate 75,492 of NIJG01000108.1, forward strand.
GTCAGGTGACAGTTCGTGATTTACGAGCAAGAGGACAAACTATGATAAAATCGGACGATAAACTATAACCGAGTCGAATGCAGACTGTAACGAGATCGAACGATAGACCAGAATGTTCGACCGAAGCAGGCAACTGACAAACTGTCGACTGTCTGACAAAGACTGACTCCGCGGTTTTGATGAAAATCAGGAGTTCGCCAAAGAGCGGAGGTTGTCTAAGTGGCTAAATTAGACCAAGGGCTTTCCCTTGGTCTCCCTGAAGAAGGAGTACCGTTTTGGTGGTGGAAACCACTCCTTCAGGGTGAGGTGCACTTGGTCGAAGTGCACAGGGGTCACTCACACGTTGGTGACCTTTTTGGAAAAGTGTCGTTGTCACTCTCTGTTTATGGTTAATTGGTTATGGTTAATATGTTATGGTCAATTGAGGCCTAAGGGTTCCAACGTATGCGAATTTGTCTTCACTTCCTGCAATCTTAATCGAAAGAACAATTCTTTGATATCGGAGAAAACCAAATTATGTTAAAAACATTATGTTCACGATATAAGTAAATTTCTAATCGTGATTATTTGGTTCTAACATCGAATCTTCCGAGTCGAGTTGAAAATTGATTTATTTGTTTATTACCGCCATACTCAGTTCCATGTGACTCAGTTCCTAGCAAAGAACCATAAACACCGCTAGGCGATGATCAAAGCGGTCCAAATTTGTTTAAACATCTGCTATCATCGAGAAACAGGTACACAGCTCTAACTAAAATATCCAACTAATAGAAAACACACACATTCCATTCACATTTCGCACCAACCAATCACGACACATCGAAACTTACGAAAGCACTGACACACGTCAACCAAGCAGATTCGCACGCAAACTCCCGTGACAAGCTAACTCGCTCAACCGACGAGTTTAATTCGCTTCGTTATATTTTGTTCAAATCGGCAAATAGCGTTACGATCGATATGCGCCAATTCGCAATCATTTTCTAACCCTAGCCAAGTCTAGATCACTTAAGTTTGATTAGACCGCATCCTCAACTCTGTCCCGTTAGTGTAGCGGGATTTACAACCCTGCGAAGGTTCAATAGAGAAGAGTTTCAGTGTTCGGAATGCAACATTGACGATCGTAATAAATGTATCGAGAGTAAGGCATATTAAATTTTCAAGACAAAAGATATCAAAATGCAATAAATGAAAATAAAATGTTTCTCTATCTGTAGTTACGTATTTTGTATATTTGTAACAAAAACCACGCGTTTGATATGACATAATTATAACTTTTTCCTTATCGCATCGTTGTATCACTGAAATTGTATTATTTATTTAATTAAAAATAATATGAAATTAGATTAGAAGTCAGCAATGTAATTATGTTTCCACAGGCTATGGACTCAGTTGAAGCTTCTTCGGATATTTTTAATTCAGTTTTTCGACGAGACTCTTAGCTATGGTTTATCAGAAAACCATGGTGGTATTGTACAATATATGAGTCATTGATATTTTTCACTTTATCCCTGTAATACGTTACAGCCTGAAAAACTTGAGATGTGATTTGCCAGAAAATCCTGGCGATACTTCGAAACGTATGGTACAATACTGTTTGCAATTTCATCCTTATGGTTGCCACAATCTCGAGAACTTGGCTATAGCTTTCCAAGATGCCACACTGACGTTCCAAAACGTACGATCCATTTGTGTTTCCAATATCATACCTGGCTACAGTCATTTGCATCAATGAGAACAGAGACAAAAGAAAAAAATTCGAAACTGAGATATTCTCATATTTACTTTCTTGCGAAACTCACATGTGAGAATAGCAAAGATACTGAATATTATTTTAGAACCTTCGCGCAGCCTGTCGCTACATAATTTAAAATAATCTTGACAAGAAGGTGCATATTTGTTCTTTGCTTTCCGCATAATAACGGAGAATAAATTTTGTCTATATTGAAACTTCAGGAAGGTATTTTCCACGTAGGCGACATTTTTTGTAGCAAAACGCAACAATATCAATGTCACGTCGTGAATGAATTCTAGCTGAATTTCTACGGGTTGTAAAGCCTTCTCAAGATCTTGATACGATGTCTGCCATATTAATCTTCGGCATTTGATTATTATTCGTTCCGTTGAACGTCTGTAGAATGTTGAACCATCGATTTCCCATAATTTCATTTGTCATTATGGATTTAATTGGATTTGATAACAAGACTAAATTCTAATGCGACTTTTCAGATCCTGTTTGAGTTATTTTTAATGGTCGGAGAGTATATCCAATTTAGGTTCAGTTCTATTTGAGTGAGAATATTTCCATTTAACGTAATTATAGATATTAATACATTTAATAAAAGATGTCGACGTACAAATTTCTAGAAACTGACAGATTTAACGAATAAGATTCGATCAAAGATATTCAATTAGTAACTATTTCTTCCTGCATATATGACTGAAATAGGGATTCTCGAGGGATGTCGTATTAATGAAACTAATATAATAATATTTAACTTAAATTATTTCTCCCCTTGATATTTTCCTTTCGAAGTGTATTGGACGAAGATAGAAAAAAATAGGAAGATTACAAATCTAAAATTCAAATTCTGGAGAAAAAACTAATGTTTTAGTTAAATTTCTATTTACTACCGTCTACCAATAAAGAAATAAAGCTCAATGACATTATACTGTCCATAACATAAATTTTGTATTTAAAAAGAGTATAAAAAAAGTAAATAAACGAAAATATAATTATATAAAATAATGTTTTACATTATTTTAATATTCTTTCGGGTTGAATCAGATTAAGAATATTTGTTTCATTGTTTCTCACTCACTCGTTATATGTAAGATTTCATTACTCTCGTAATAATACAAACTTACAACACTAAGTAAGAAATACTGAAAGTAAAAGGTGTGAAGATATTCCTTGTTTTGTTTCAAGGGACAATGGATATTTTCCGTTTTTAACCAGTATATCACATGTTTAGCGTTATCTTACGTGAACACCTTTGTTTTGTAACCCTTTGTGATCCGACAGTTCTGTAGTTCTAATTTCCACCAACAAAATACGCATTACTCGCTAAAAATGAATGTATCTTAGTTTACTTCCATTACCCTCGACTTGTGTACCAAGGAAAACCATAAATAACAATACCATAAAAGGAATGCTTAAAAAATCAGTCCATATAAGAACACGTGAAAAAGTTCCTTCAGAATGTGTTTTATTGCCATTGCAAGGATATCAACGTAATGATTTAAAATTTTTACGCAGCAGACTACCTATACTTTTCATTGAAAAGGAACATACATATCTTCGAGTATACGAAATTAAGAAATTTTTTAAACTATTCAAGGACTACTTGATAAACTGACTTGATATTTTCTCTCTTCCTTCATCGTCATGTTATAGATTATATATCACTTTTAAAAATTATCGAAATTATACATCAACGAATGTGATTAATTTCATATTCATATATGAATAATACCTATAATACGTATAATATTAAATTTCAGAAGTANATTTATTAATAATAAATTATTAATCATCGTATAATTCTGAAATATTCATAACATTTCGTTATTTTAAACAAATAGTCCGAGTTTTTTCTTTCTGCTACACAAGAACTTAAAAAATTGCAAAATCAATGAAATGACCCGATATATCGAGAAAATAGCTATCGGTTATATGTATGCAAATATTATGAGAAATGATTGAAAATTGAAATCTGAGAGATTTTGACCTTAGATTTTGAACTTCAGATATAAATTTTAAACCTTTTATACATTAAACGAGTGTGAAAAGCAATGTGTTGAAAATCTGACAATACATTCTACGTATATTCCTACACAACAATTTATAAAATTCAAATTGAGCATTTACATTAATAGGTATTTTGCATATTTTCGTTTCATGTTCGTTTTGTTCTCAATTACGTAGCGCAATCGAGAAATTTCTTTTTATGGCATAAACGTTTGCAGAAAATCACCATTATTGACAAATACGATCGATTGACATAATTGAATAATATCGTTTACAAACTGGAAAACACTTTGGAAAGAGGACATTGTTCGAGATATGCCTATTTGCCGATTACTGCATTTTTAAGAAAAAGAAATTTTAACTTCGAATATTATCATCCTAGTTGGTATCACCGACTTTTGGAATTTTTAAACAAGCATTTATAAGATATTCATCATCTTATATACATTAAAATAAATTAATAAAAAAAAGAAATCGATTTTTCCAACCTAATAAATGAATATATAATGACGTCAGGCGAGAATTACGTTAAGACAAAAAATTCTAAGTGCGTTAACCTAACTTATATTACAAAATTTCTAGATAAATTCGATAATAGCTAAGACATTAGAAAATTATAGTACCATATTCTACATTAGAATTGATTATATATTTCATGAAATTTAATTTATCACTTAGATAAATAAAACACGACATTTCAAAAATTGGATGTAAAAATACAACTATAAATATTATGAACAAAGTAATATTTTACTATGATCAAAATTATAAAAATGATTATATCATATATGATTCGAAATTCTATATAATTATCCTATACACAATAAGGACTAAAAATTAAATTATTCAACGAAAGAGAAGGAAACATAATAGGTAATAAAACAATGAGAAAATATAAGTAAAGTTGCGATAAATAAAAAATATACTAGATTATATATAATAGAAAATAATTTCAATAATAATAGTGAGAAGGATATAAGCAAATTATAGCCTACCAAGAGATCCTTATGAATAGGAAATTAATCTTTCATGAAAAATAGAAAGTATAATAGAAAAATAAAAAGTCAACGAAATGTGATGGTCTTTCGAGAGACTGAAGATTTCTCGATTGAAGCATAAGATCAATTAACGATCGAGAAATATAATGAAAAAACATAGTTAACTAACTTAAATACGATTGAATATGCTTATAAATATAAAAAGTGACTTATAATATTGTGAACGCACACAAATTATCTGTATTTATGTAATTTAATAGCATACGACTATACTAAAAAATTCATCATAAATATGAATTCGTTATATAATAATTTATAAATCCAACTCGTAATTAAATATTCAGAATGTTATTATTACTACATTAACAGTAACTCTAAATTAATAACCCAGATAAATTAATGAGCATATTAAACGCGAAGGAAACTAACAAGTATTACTAATGCTATAATAACACGAGCTATACCTACAATGTGTGTAAAAAAGAAATTTAATTGATGTGAAGGAATATTAATTTATTCTATAAAAGAATTTTCACCGTGTTATTATCCGTCGATAACATTAGCATTTTAATATTCGTCGAACGCAGAAAGCATTCCTATTTCACATTTAAAATGCCAAATATTTCTATTAACATCCCGCTCTTTGACTACTAAAAAAAAGTTCATATTTTTAATATCCATTTTTTCCTGCTAATTAGAAGGAAATATTACTGACTGTGCGAATTCGCGATAAGATCTAAATTTTCACCTTTGTACATTATACGACATCCTGCATTTGTGACAGTAGGCGCACTCGAAATTGTTTCTTTTGCCATTCTATGCCTACTGCACTTTCGCGCGTTCTCTCCCATTCTAATCACGATTCCGTGATTTCCGTTTCTTACTGCTAACCACGTAATCAGTCACTTTTAACCTTTAAATTCAGTATATAGGGTGGCATCAAAATAGAGGATCAAACTTTGGTAATTTACTAACATTTTAAAAAGTGCACTTTCACAGTTTTCTTTTCCATTTTAAGAATACTCGAAATTTATTCGAAGAAATTGTTAGAAAGTACTTCTTTCTGTAACGATACATTTTATGTATTCGACGTTTCAGAAGTTATCGAAGACATTCCAAAATTCTTGCCTTGCCCTAGATATTCTTATATATCGATAGTTTCGAACTTGCACAGAAACATGGGTCATGGAGTTTTTGCGTGTTTACAGGCTACGGCGAAGAAAATCGCTGAATAAAAAGAACGTTAGCGAACAAGAAACAGTCATTTATGTACGTACGAAAATTTAGGTTATACATTTACGATACTCGATGCTTTTTTCTTACTGAAAATTAAGATGTGTTACTTCGTCCTCCATATTCTTGAGATATTATCTTTCCCATCGTTTATTTAAATCATTATAAAATTCCTTTAATGGCCTGTTCGAAGAACTTCGAATCTTCAGAAGAAATAAAAAGGCCACTTCAAAAAATTTATTATCAGTAAAACTTGGTGTTAATCTTTGAAATACCGTCTTGGCAGTATTATTATTCGCATCGGGAAATACCGTATTGCCGATCCCGTACTCCGAGTAAAACACGATGGCGTATCGAGTCTTGGCCACCATAAACACCAAATACCTGACGCATGGGGCAATAATTCATCTCGCTTTCCTGAAAAACTGTTTGTAACACCCACTCTTGCATCGCAAATTCAGGAATTCCATCATTCGTGGCAAGCAATAGAAAAATATGTAGCTCTACCAAGTATTCTTATAAAAACTTAGAAACACGTAGTATCAAAACAACTCTCGCAGAGCATACTTAAAAGCAAACCCATTCCAGAACAGTGTACACACTCCGTCAACATCAAGGCGTTATTTATCGCATACAACGCAAAACATACAGTTCACCCGACATTCGAAGATTCATAGAAATTCCTCAGAGAACCGTCCGTTACTAATCGTCGCCAATCAAGACCGACCTCGTGACGATATACACTTGAAAAGGTCTAAAAATATAAAAAGTGAGAAAATATCGTGGAAATAGATTATGAAGGTGACAGTTGATATATCGAGATCCATAAGTTTTGTTGCTAGATCTTAGAATAGAATTGGGAGAATTTAAATTTGAAAGAAGGAATTTGTTGTTTAAGTAGTGCTTAATGAGAAAGGAGACAATTTTTTTGTCAAATTTAATGATATGTGGTAATAATTTGCAAAAACGCGAAAGCTACTAATCAACGAGAAATGAAAAATATAAACATCAGCCACATCTGATTTTTAAGAGTAGTTGATTAATTACACGAATAGAAAGACATTTAATTGTTAAGATGATATTTAAATATTCTTTCTACATGTATCCCAAGTAAAATATCGATACTCTCTTAATTTGACCATTCGACAAGAAGCAAGTTCCAAATAGCAATATTAATGATGCACTCCTGTTCTACTGTGCCAAATTTCTCTTGTTTTTCTTCTTTTTTTTTCAATTTGAAACTTTTTCGATTAAAGAAACCAAAGGAGAAAAAAAAAACTAAATAATTGTCTTTTAATTTATTTTGTATTGAACTGCATTTGTAGATTGAAGAATTGAATTGAACTGATCGTCAGTCAGATTGAATCGAGTTGAATTGTGTTCGTAGATGGAAAAAAGTTATGGAAAAAAGAGGAATACAAATATATGCAAACATTTTGAAACGTGACATATTAATGTACAAAAAAATGGATAAATCCGATTTGTTTAGTGTTCCTAATAAATTAAAGATATCTACGAGAAAGGAATAAAATCATTTATTTATCTAAGAAGTAAAATATGAAGTTTGAAAAATAACTTTGAGCATACCGACCTACAAACCTACTCGCGTAACGTTTCATACAGTTGAAAAACAAGGTATAAACAGAACTACTCCGATCTATGTAACACATGTTCATTATATTGATTTATTTTTGCAAAAAGATTGCTAATGCCAGTGCGAGAAGCGAAAACCAGCTGTGGTCGGTACTGTCGCACTTTCTCTTACACCTTATTTAATAGAGATAAAATTATATTAAAATATAAGCTTCGTTTATTTACTTAAAATTGACTTGAAATTACTAGGTAATCTAATAGGCACATTTATAATGAAGATAAATTTACTGCGAAACATTAACTTACTATATTTTGATTAAAGAAGAAAAACTGCAGAGTTTCTAATTTTGTAGATGCTTAACCGTTTCGTGAAATTTCAATATGATCGACAATTATCTCAGAAAGAAATACAATAATGATGTTTGACTATTATGTTATTATATCAAAAATTTAGAAATTTAGTATGATACATTCGTAAAATTGAAGGTGTTTATAGAATAGAAGAAAGAATCACCAATATACATATTTCGAAACATATCGTAATGTAAATTATATAAATTTGTTAAAGGATTTTTGCATAGTAAATTGATAACGTACATATATTTTGATACAGTGGGAAANATAAATTAAACGAACTCTTATAATTTTTATAACTTATAAATTTTCAATTTATAATTTCCAGTATCTTTTAAATAACGTTCAATAATTATTAAACAATCATCCAACCATAAATATTTCCAAAAATATAGTCAATGTGAAATAATATTAATTATTTGTTAATATTTAAAGTCCAGATATTTCAAGACCTTGGTAGTTCTTTAGCTCAACATATGAACGTGTTCTAAATAAAGCACTATGTTTTATATATTATAACTATAATCTAAGAAATTTACAAGTAATACAAAAATACCTGGAATTTATTAATTTCTCATAGCTTCAAAAATTTACTCTAATATTTTTATTATAATAATTCAATTCGTGGTATATATAAAATTTAAGAAACATGAGATCGACGAGAAAAATATTTACAAGATGAAAATTAGTAGCTTGTACGTTCATTTACCAACTGAAAGGATGCAGCTACTATATCTTTATCTACGATCTTGATTGACTCTTGTTGGAGTATAGAAACTTCATAATCGCAACATCTATGGTTACCATTAAGCGATTATTGTAATTATGTAACAACCTACGCTATTTTTTCTTCTTGCTATGCACTTCAATGAGTATACGAGTGCACGTATCTAGTGAATTGTATTACTTTTCCATTTTAAATATACGTGATACATTATGAAACTGCTCATATCCAGTAAAACTACATTAATTCCGAATAACCACTATCCGTTAAATTCTATTTGTGAAGAAAAATGAGTTCACATACAAAAAGAACATTAAGCCCAAAAATTACATCCTTAAAACATTTCAGCATTTTTCATTAACTCTGTCATTATCTATATTTTCGAAAATATAAAGTCGTTACGCATTATGTTCTTCGTGTAATAGAGTTCACTAATATGAAAGTATATGTATAAATACAGTTATTTATAAAATTGAAACGTACAGCTACGTTAATAATGAAAACGGCCAGGAAAATGGATCTAAAAAATATCATAATCATTATGACTTATGAAAAATTTGAATTTATAAAAAACACACATAGATGTTTGATTCGTTATCTTATTTAATCATTATCTTAAAAAAGATTGTGAGTAAATCTGGACGATATTGAATGTAATAAATATATTTTATACAAAATAATAATAAATTTAC
>NIJG01000108.1:86238-111277 GCA_002201625.1 Euglossa dilemma
AAATTTTTAGGAATATACATTTAACGATTAATATATTTTTGTTAGTTTTTATTGTAAAATATGAAGCAATTTATATAAGCATTTATACATACAATTTATAAATGAAATTACAAATTTTCTGACAAAATATTTAGATATTTGAAACATTTTAATCTCCTATGCAAAACATAACATCTATATAACGTTCATAGATGTTAAACAGTAAAAATTGAAAATTTATACAAATTTATAATATTCTATATGATCATATTATGTTATATTCTATTTGTTATTCTTTATATGTTAAATCTCTCAAAATTATGTAACCTCATTGATGTAGTCATTATGTCAAAAGTAATGTGGGTATGGTGATTTTTAAGACGTGAGCATGAAAATAATTTGATCTAACGATAGAGCTGTGTGAACGGAGAATATTTAATCTAGAGAATTAGAGGTATGAAAGGAAATTGAACCGTGTAATTGAGATAATTGCGTGAACGAGGATACACGGCCACCCATAGTTTTGGGTGAATGTACCTGGATGTATGTTAGAAATAACTGTTCAGAATAAAAGAAAGAGAAATAAAGAAAATACAGGTAAGAATATAGATGGGAAAATGCACTCGACGAAACAGTTGATGATTCAATAATAACGAGTTAGTTGCTGAATTTTTAAACAATTATTTCATTTTAATCACTGCAAATGCTTCCATAAACAAAATGCATATTTCTAAATACGAAAAAAGTTTCAACAAATTTTTTAGCACAGTTTCAATGGTATATTTCCAAGTGACTAACACGTTTGAAAACATAAGAGTCATGTCATCGTAAAATATAACAGTCGATTACATTAATTCCATCTAATAATTAGAAAAATCGCATATTTTTCGAAAACGCTATTTCATTTACTACTTATCGAGAGTTACGTTTAGTGATATTTCTAAAAAGGATATTACCAATGAAGAATTCTGACCTTCGTTTTCAATAATTCTTTTGTGGAAAGTCATGGACTTGAATTTAACGAGTCAACGTTGATTATTCTAACATTGACATAATTACTTCAAATGTCAAATGCTAATTTTATGTCATCGTCATATTTTTTAGCACTTTTATTAAATTTAAATTACGTGAAAGGAACCAATACGTGTATAGCAGTTCCAATATTTCTGTTATAAATCTTGGCAATATTTCATATATATGTGATACAGTAAATTTCTCCTTTAACCTGGTTGATAATAATTGATGATAGAATGAAATTAATGGGTGGTATTAACCCGTCTTTATCCTTACCTTTACAGCGAAGTTGGTTGCCAATATGTTACCGCGATATGGGACAGTTGAGTCACGAGTATATATTTTTAAGAAATTTCAAACTAATATATAACCAATCTTAAATATACACATGTTAGAATGATAAAATTCCGATTGAAAAGGATAAATAATTTAATCAATAACAGAATTCCTGATTAATGCGATATTTTGACGAATAATTAAGTAACTATAGTCGCATTCTTTAACCAGAAATTAAAAAAAATAATGTTGATCTATTTAGAATTTTTCTTCGTATAAAATAAATTTCATAACACGATGCATTAAGTTTTGAACAATGTAATTAATAAATCTAAACAATGCAATTCACGGTTAACTTCATTGATCATTTCGAGTTATAATCTTTTGTTATTCCACGTGGAGATTCATTTATTCATTTATTTTCAAGAATTTCCTATCTTTCACTACGAAAAGTTTGATCACGCGAATTTTACACGCCAATAGAGAATCAAAGTCTCGAGTAAATTTTGCAGTGATTCGAGCAAACAATAATTCGAGAGTGCTGAATCAACTGAGTATAGTAGATGGATGAGAACATTCCACCCGATTCCCTTGATTCCTGCCAACTTTGCACAGAACCTGCATTACTAGATGGAATATTACTTTCTTCTACTTCACTGATTCTCTGTCTTTTCAATAAGTCATAGACTTTATCGTTTCATTGGACCTCGTAATTCATAATAAAGTACTCTCTTGCATCGCAACTGATATAAAGATTCAATAATTTTAGTATGTCATCAAACTGGTTTTCATTTTTACGTTAATTAATGTTTCCAAAAGAAATTAAAATTTCTTAGAAGTGTATAACAAACTGTACTTAACACTAGATTTACGGGACTCGTCAATTTGACGGATGGGTTGCTTCAATTATACAATATTAACAGATTTAATTAACTCATATTAAGTCTGTTAATATTGCGACTGTTTTCAAATTAAACCCATCGTTTGTTTTTTTAAAGAAAATATGTGGTTTTCTTTACCCTAAATTTGACGGGTGTCCGTAGAAATAGGTATACAAAAAATCCCCGTAAACCTAGTGTTAAAGATGATACAAAGTTATAGGTAACGTTTTGAAGTCGAAGAAATGTGTATACTGTACGAGAATCGATTTATGGCTGCTTTTCATCGGCTTACAATTAAAGTTCATAACGTAGAAGAAATTTTGATGGGATTACATACATATTTATTATTCATTAACTTGAACACATTAATTTCGAGGTGTCAGTAGGAGTTCAGATACAATTATTTTGAACAGTTTCCATAGCGAAAGGGACAGCATGATAATTATATGTTTACTTGGCGCATATGGTTGCCAAACGTCCCTCCAATATTGAGTTTTTCTCCTCTGAATTACTTGACACCACCTGGATAGTATTTTACACAGCCTGACAAACTCAATTCTTCGATCGCAATTCTTCGAATACGAAAAGGGAAAGAGTGTGCTAGTGATTTCAAAGTTTTCTGATAATTTAATGGATTTATTTGTAACTTCAAAATCTCTTTCATCCATAGGCTCTGGCGTGAGTATAACAATTTATGATAGATTATTGTTTAAATTCTTACGAGGAAGTATTTTAAGATCTCTCTTGTTAAACCTTCAAAACTTATTGAATTTGAGATGTGTAACGTCTTTTAAACAATTCTAGTGTAAATTTAAGTTAATCTAGCGTAATTGAGCGTAAATTGTATTAGAGATTGTATTGTGTGTTTAACGGTGTTACCTTGATAGAATTATTTGTTGATGTGGAGTGATAGATTGCGTTGGCGAAAGTGTATTTTAGAGACAATTCGTTGCAGATTAGTATGTGTACATTAGGTTCTATTAATTTTAAGTATCTATTGAAGTAGACTACTTACACACTACTTATACATGAGGATCGCATGTGTACATGATTACTTCGGTTAATATATAACGATCGATTTGGCATATTGCTAAAGTATAAATTGAATTATATATTTTTAGAATGTACAGATTATTACCCAGCTCAAGAAAAACAAAAAGAGATATCAACTCCACACTTTAAATCTAATTCTACATGTGACGAATCAAGAAGAAATTATCAACTAACTTCTTTCACTAATAGGAGATTTTAACAGCCACCATACTCTCTAAAACTCACACAAAATAGCCAAACGGGGTCAAGTAATTGAAAAACTATGAAAGATTTAGACTATATACTACTAAACTAAGGAAATCAGACATATCACAAGTAACAGAAGGTTAAGTACAAACGAAATAGACTTAAACAGTGGTAGTAGTAAATATACTANAAATATATATAAATAAACTCGACACATAGAGTGCAATTCCATAGGAGATCTGCATTACAGCCACCAATTCCCAATCAAAATCACCTAACCCCCTATAACTATCACACCAAGCCTCTTCGAAATAAATAAACCTACGCTAAAATAAGCTGTTACAAGAATGGACTGGTCCAAATAATCATCGATATACTTCAACAGGAATCGAGTCACGAAATAGACCCAAGTCGTATTATCCGAATTATAGAATCACTAGAACAAGTCGTCAAAAGTATAGTACAAGAAGCTTCCGGGTAAATAAAGCCAACATCGACAAGAAAATAAACAACAACATGGTGAAACGACGAATACAAAGCTACTAGGAGGAAAAGTCATCAGGCATTCAACAAAATAAGAAAACATAAGGAAAAGTCATCAAGCATTCAACAAAATAACAAAACATCCAACTGTGGAGAACCTTATCAACTTGTCCACAATCAACGCCATAGGAAACTCAACTAATAGAACTGAAAGGATACTCATGAGTTTGGAAAGAAAAGCTCGTGTTACGTAACGCAAAAGAGTTTATTATAAGAAGGTCAGCAGACACATTGTCTTTTTTGGAAAAGGTCTATACTGTTGGATTGTCACAAGTGAACTGTGCTTTTTCCAAACTTAGTCGCTCCAGGGTGACCCGCATGTCCACTGGTTGAAAAAACATAAATCTGACCCCATTGACTCGGAACCCTCAGTGTAGGTGAAAATGGGAATCGTGGAAAATAACCAACGCATCGACGGATGCGTTTCCACAGAACCAAACACGAAATAATACAAAATATACGAGACATCTACAAAGATCTTGAACAATGGAACAAACGTATAATCGATATATAGACACCTTCTTATCAAGGGATAAAAAGAAACAAAAACGCTGACAAAACTGCAAACGAAATTAAAAACACATTCCCTACCAGGATCTCGTTACTTCGTTATGCACTGTTAATAATGTTATAATCACTATTTGTGACGGTTAATGTGCCATTGATTTTATATTCTCTTGCTTTATCGATTATCAGTTCTTGTTTATTCTCTCTTTGACACGAGCTTCACTTTTTGTACATATTTCTTTAGATTAAATTTATTATTCAAACTGATCATAGAGCATATTATAAGATTACTCTGTAACCACTAAAATATCACGCACAGCAGCGAAAAAACATAATATAAGCTTGAACCACGACAAGGAAGACTAAGATACACGATTTAAGACACACCATACAAGATCTCTATCGACAAATACCTATGCATAATATGACTAGGAAAGAAATAGTCACATTGGCAAGGTTAAGAGCAAGACACTGTAGAATAGCACACAGACATCTACTACAGAAAATAGAACCACCAAGGTGCAATCCATGTAAGGTAAAGCTGACAACCAACTATCTTCTATTCGAGTGCAGAAAGTTCCAAACCCAAAGAGAGAAACACAAACTAACTCCAATCTTGACCCCAACACCACTTGACAACATAATGAACACCTTACAATGCCTAAAGTATTCCTCTATCCAAACTGATTGAAAGGATATAATCCACTGTGGGAATCTCTAATGATTTAGAAATCGATGCGACCTTAAACTCGAAAAAAAAAGATTAAAACAAATTTAAATTTTATAAATTGTTATAGTGTTTATCGAGGATGGTATCGAATTGTTAGTCGCCACTTTGAATGAAATTTTGCACAATTGTGGAATAGCTAAAAATATTCGACTGGAATTCTTTTTTTAATTTACCGTCGTCCATGTTAAAAAGATAAAAAACGACTTCAAAAGCAGGGGTAGTAAAATATCTTTGATCAATATCTTACACACTATTTGAGTTGAGCTAATGTATTTTTTTAATATCAAATGAAAAGTAAGTGTAACAATATTTGTTGGTCAACCCAAAATTAAAAATGTAATTTTGAAGCATCTCTGATAGGGGAATGAGTCAGTTGTCAATTTTGAAAAACGAAAGTTTTACAGTATACGATAAAAATGTTGGAAGATCGTCAAATATTTAGAAACCTGAAAAGAATGTTCAACATTCAAGCGCATTATAATGAAAATTTTGTAAAAAGAAGGAAACAGAAAAATATTTGAAATCCAATAATCCAGATATAAAGCAATACCAACATATCTCGGACTCTGAATTTTATTCGATTAAACTTCGTTATATTTTTTTTTTTTTTCTTTTGATCCAATAATTTAATTAAATGCGAGAAATAATTGGCTCGTTTATGTTATGTCTGTTTAATGTTTATTATCAGTTAAAAATAGAAAATGCGATCATAAAGTTTCTTGAAAGCATTGACAGACTAAATTTTAAAATATATTTCAATTACAAAAATCATTTTAGCGAAAAAGCATATTACTTATTATTTTTTTTAATATGTAGTGATATTAAATACGATGAATATCGAAATTATATTAAAATTTCCATATAAAATGTTTGAAATAAAATTGTCCTTTAGCATTTAGCTTTTGACAATTTTCATTATAAAATTTCCATTTTACCGAACTTGTCTAACTCGATATAGAGAAAATATAAAAATAGTAGAAGAATAAAAATAAAAGAAGTAGAAAACAAAAGCGCGTTTAGAATGGAATAGAATTTTGAACGTAAATGAAATTTGTTTGAATTAGATTTAATTTAAAATTGCGCTATGAATGAAATATTTTAAGTATATTTGTGTGAAATTAACCTGAATTGAGAAATACATCGAAAGTCTAATGTTAAGTCAAATTATGTTCAAACATTATCAAAGATAGCACTAGCTGTTATTAATTATTAAAATTAATTATTAAAATTCGTGGATTACAAATTTTAACATATTTAACCATTACGATTTACAAAATAGATAGCAAGTATTGTATATGTAATTAACAAGATACTTTTATATACTTGAAAGTTGGCTGCGCAGCACGATAATTATGCTCACAACTCTATTATACATTGACAAGTGTAACGAATCGGTGGTAAATACTATGCAGGCATAAAAACGCTTCCATTAGGAAGAAATGCGGATCTGATTAATAATAGTGCAATAAAACTATCTTTTTATCAATTATAAATAAAAAAACTCGTTATATTATACATATAAAAATGCTTCGTTATTAGCTAAACGTATCACATCTACAAATGAGATCATATAGCATAATTATTGGTAAAAACGCTTTAGTAATTCTTAATTCTGTTTATTCAAGAACGTACGTCAGCGGAATTACGTGTGCAGTGATAGTGATAGATGTAAAACGGTACGTATATGTGTAACTTATGGTTAAACGGGAGTGGCTTAACTGTTCAGCCTTGGTTCTGAATTGAATTAGACTGAACAATTCTAGGAAAATTTTATAAAACCGACTCCCTAACTTAAGAGAAAGTATTTCCAGATGTTAGAGGCTCGTAGAGTCTACGATTCTACCACATCATTGATTAGAACAATAATATTATATACGATAGTACACGATACATATTGAAATGCAGTAACATAAAACAATAAAAATGCAAAGAGTTGGCACAGATATAGTAGTCATCGTAAACCATAAACATAAGTCAAAGTCAGTGACAATGTGATTTGTCTTATTACTATATCAAGGTATGCCAAATAAAAAATCTTTATAAGAAAATTAAAAGAATATTTAATTTTTTATGCTTTATCAGAAATATGTTGTCTATATAAAAAAAAAGACAAGTAGGATTGGGAAACCATCCTATATTTTAACTTTTTTTTATATAATATACCTCTGAACTTAAACTATATATCATATATTTATAATCACATTTTTTGGAAAAGTTTGCTCTAGCGAAAGGGTTAAGAATCTAAACGTAAAGATATTAAAAGTATCAGAGATGAATTTAGACACCGCACATAAAATGCATGTCTTTCCACGTATGCTGTTTTTTAAACCATCTTCTCGTTTCTGCATGGTAATTGGATCGTCCAAGGTCATTTAACGACATTTGTCATGCGTTAAAGTTTTATATACTAGGCGAAAACGAGCTCGGACATCAATGCATTGGCATATCCTGTCTGTGAATGAGAGTTATACGTCTTCGAAAATTGCTCTGGCAAAATACGTCTTCGAAAATGGCGGTACGCATTCGTGACCAGGAGCTTTAAATTATCAAGGGTGATGGGTTCTCGGTAAACTTTATTTCTTACAAATCTGTTTTCCATGATACGTTTTTAACACTAGGTTTACGGATGTTTTTGAATACCTATCTTTATGGAGACCCGTCAGATTTACGGGTAAAGAAAACTACGTATTTTCTTAAGAAATAAGACCATGATTTTAATTTAAAAACAATTACGATATTAAGAAAATTTAATGTAGGTTGATTAAATCTATTAATATTGTATAATTGGAGAAACTCACCCGTCAAATTGACGGGTCCCGTAAATCTAGTGTTAAACCTTTGCACTCGGCTGTTCTCTCTCAGGGGACATTAAAGTTTATTATTGATTAAGAATAGTAACAAAAAAATCGAATAATAACTTATTCCAGGAGAACTTTTTGAGAAATGTATGTTTCTCTGAGATTTTCTCTGGAAATGGCAGAAGAAATCAAGTCAAGATATAGTAAAATTACTAAGATATATAAAAGAGAACACGACCATCCACATCTGCGGCGAACATTATTCCGAATGCAAAGGGTTAATTGTATATCATCTGGAACTCGCCACAATGGTCTCTGTTCGCAAATGTATTTTAAAACCCATTTAAAATTCTGTTATAAGAATATTGATGTAACTAAACTAAACAAATTGCTATCAGAGTCCTCGCTAACTATTAGATATTAATTAAAATTGCTTTTCTTTTGTTCCCTTTGTGGAGGGAACCTCCAAGGGGCTTATTGATGTCTTCTTTGTGTGGTGGTTCCTTGTGCTGACTTGTTGATATCCGGTGCTGCCGTCTTGCTGCGTTCGATAGCAGGTAAAAGGGACGTAAGGAAGGACTCGTGAGTAAGGCTTTATAGTAGGCCCTGCCTTAGGCGGAGGATACTTTAGACAGGATAGGAACTTGTATTTATGGAGGTTGAGGATTCACCGAAGACTTGCGAGAAACCTCGAACTTCCGTTTTCCATATAGCTTTTCCATCTACATCGTTGGTCGCTACACTTTTGTCCTAAAAATAGCAATAGCTTTTCTATGTATAAATATTGCGAAATACACTGTATTTTTACTAATGTGTTATTCACTGTTCACAGACTCAGAAGGTCCTGTTACAGTCTTCCTACGGTCAAATCCTAAGTGTCCGAATGACAAGAACGTCGTATCACTATTCGCTAGAAAACTTCCTGATTATTGTTTCGACCGATCCCAGGCACGCGAAGCTCAGCAGTATAATTTCAATATAGTTAACCGTTTGAGTCCAGCGAAGCGCTATCGTGCTTCATTTATCGTATGCCAAAAATACGGTGCAGCGCGATAGCGCTTCTTTTGTTTTGTATCGAGAATGCGAAGACGCTGCTATATGTAAAAAAGGAACTCATGGAATTTGTGCAGCAAACCATTTTTGTAATAAGTGAAAATAAACAATATTTTTTTTTATCAAAATTACTTGTTAAATAACAATTAGTGTTAATTATAATCATTTTCATTGTGTCCCAAAAAAAATACTACGCGTTTCATCCAGGACTTTTAGCATATGCATAAAAAAATACTCCCGCACCCAAACGGTTAACAACGGGCTTGCGAAGAGTCAGTCCACATGCGTAGCAGTTTTAAACATTTTCTGGACGGTCATTTTCAGTAGGTCACCGACACACGAGTGATCTCCATGCACGTGACCTTCAAGGAAGGAGTTTCTTTACAACGGTCTTCGTTCGAAGGACCTTTCTTCTTTTTAGAATCACCAATTCGCTTGATCAGTGAAACGCTCTTGGTTCCACTTAATCAATCAGAACACCGTTAGGTCTTTAGCAAACTCCCGATGTTCCTCAGTTCGATCACTCAGAAAATCGAAGAGACAGTCGTTCTCTTGACTTCTGCCTTTAACGTTCGAGTCAGTCTCGAGTCGTTCTTAAATCATCCGACTTTATCCTTCAAGTCGGTCTCAGTCGCTCTTACATCTTACAGCTCTCACTCTGTCTGATTATCACAAGTTCGGCTAACATATAATTTCTTGTTATTCATCGATAACATCGGTCCGACTCGGTTTTAACGTTCGACGCACACCAGCTCCTATCCTTGTTCATGAACATTTTGAAACAAAGATTGTACGCGATCAAAGGGGCTCGCCTCTCGACGACCGCGGCGTACCTCGAGCTTCAGCTCATACCGACTTCGCAATAAGATGTCAACCCTTTGCGGACTACCGTCGCATATATGCGTTCTGCGTAAATCATCAAATTGGCCGAAGAACACATATGTGCGTTCCGTGAAAACAACTGATAGAGTCAAGAAACGACATATATGTGTGCCACGTAAATGCGTGGCTATGGCCGAGAAACTCAAATATGCGTTCCGCGAAAACAACTGATAGAGCCGAGAAAAAAATCTGTGAAAATCCGTGCATGTACGCCTAATATATCCAGAATATGACTTGGAGTGCTATGAACGAAAACTGCATTTAAGCAGAAATATGCGCTGGCAATTTTAAATGACTATCGCGACAGGAGCTCGGCACCACGGTGCGGTTGACTTCGAACCGTCCTGGCCCCAAAGGATTAACCCTTTGCGAACCGAATTATATTTCAATTTTGTTACCAGTAGCCCTTAACGTTTCTAAATTTATTATTTAGAATTTATTTCGACTAAAAAATAAGGCTATTTAAATAAATAAAGGAAGAAAGAAATTNAAATCAGTTATATTTACACTATTGTTATACTTTGTAATTTTCAAGTATAAATCTCTTGAAACAATTTCCCAATGTCGAGTCACACTCGACATAGGACCGCAAAGGGTGAAGGCTACTTTCAAGTCCACCACCGCTAGGGAACCGTGCATAGATCTTAACCGTTTGAGTCCCAGAGATTTTTGAAAAAACACTGTCGAAGAGTCCCTAACAGCGTTATCGTGCTTTCTCTAAATGAGTACGAGAAGACCCAAACGGCGCGATAGCGCTTGTTTTACTTTACATAGGTGAATCCCAACCTGAACAATAGCTCTCCTTGTATGTGTTAGGTAACGTGATTCTCTTATTTTTCTCATCGTTTCGTCACATTTATTGCATATGCGTACTATAAGTTTATAAATATTTCAAGTTTTGTTCGATAAAAATTATTCGGAAGATAACAATGAAATACAATATGTGTTATTTTGTAATGTATTATTACACTATTATTATAATATTCTACCTATTGTAAAATGTATTAGTTACATTGAAAGAAGAAGCTGTGTAAGGTACTTGCGTGACACACCGTCAGTTGTTGAAAATGCTCGAAATGTGCCGGGCTTTCTCGACATAAAATCTGAACAGCACGATTGCGCTGTTTGGGACTCAAATGGTTAAGCACGGGACTTGGAAAAACCCCTGCCCATATCATGAGATCATCATCATCATCACCATCATCATCGTCGTCATCAACGAATCAACGGACAAGTTGGACCTACCCTTTCGAGAAACAGCTCGCTTGGCCGAGTCTTCAGGGTGCGCAGCACCCTGGGCCTAGTTTCCTATGGGAGTCACGAGGAGGCAGAGCTGCAAATTTATCGCTTGGTCCTAGCAGGTTGGTGAAAGCCTTTTTAACTAATACCGTCACGGTATTGGTAACCAAATACCACCTGCGGTGACGGTGGCAGGTAAACCATTTTAACCCTTAACGAACGAATGCCGCCATACTCGCGACATTATAAATATTCTAAAAAAATCGAATGCCGCCATACACGCGGCATGACGTGATATTTTAGGAAATCTGTTAGGTTTGGCCTTATTTATACATGCAACAATTAAGGGCGATCGGCAATTGTTTTTTGTCGTGCTCTGGAACGCATTTCTCTCATTCCTCTCCGAGGATTGAGCGAAAATACATCGTTTTATATGCGGTCAATAAAGTTTGTTATCGTCATTTTCGGAGGAAGGCGGGAAACACGTAATTATTGCGATACTTGTAGTAAGAAACCTGGTATTCACATTGGGGACTGTTGGGAGAAGTACCACACCCAAAAAAAAAATAAGTAATTTTGTATAAATATATCGTTAATCTATAAAAAATAAATTTATAAATGTATACAAATCTATACATTACATACACGCATCTATTTGTTTATTTCAATTCCTATTATTTTTCTGAAATTTTCACTTCAGTATTCTTTTGTACGGATATATCTGTTCATATACTACCTATTATTACTGTAAGTTTTCATAAAATCAAATAAAGCGATATTAATTATGCATCTTTTCTTGCTCTGGAAACGAAGCACTTAATTTCCTAAAAATCCGTCGACTTACTGGTCATAGTATTAGAAAAATGCGCTCGTTCGTTAAGGGTTAAGTTGCCCAATATTAACCCCTTGCACTACGCCGAAACTCTGAAAAAGCGGTGCCATACTTGGCCGCCATGATGGTCGCTGGGAGGAACCGAGTGGCAGAGCTTCAATGGCGCAATTTGAAACACAACACCTTACGACTAAGTCACATAATCCTACTCGTATTTACTTCACGGGATGGAGCTCTTTGGAAATTTAAATGAATTTAAATAAAAAGGTTGCAAAGAATACTATAATTATTGCATATCATAAGAAATAAATTTTGTATAAGTAATAATAACATGATTAAATAATAGCGTAATCATACTTGCCCCGAGATTACGACCAAGAGTCAAATTCGTGATATTCAAGTTTGGCACAAAATTTTCATCACGAGTCAGACTCGTCAAAGTAGTGCAAAGGGTTAATTTGGTGGGTAACCTAACGAAATCGCGAGACAGTCTTACTAACTGTCAGAATTCATCGTTGAATCCATTCGCGCCGCGGCATTCATGGCTAAAGAAACATCAAGCAGATGTTTCAAGCAAAGCAAAGCAGAGCGTGTTTATGGGAGGAGTGCATGCTCCAGTATAGTGAAGTTATGTGATCACGTGGTGTGTTAGGGAAAAGAAAAGAAGTCCCAACATCGAGAACAATGGCGGAAACGTCAAGTATTCTACTCGGCAAAATCGACCAACTAGATGGAAAGGACTACCACGAATGGACCTTGAAGGTCAAGGCCATGCTAAGAACTAGAAAATCGTATCGCGAGGTTATAACAATCGAAACTCCGCCGGAGGCCCAATATGTGAAATAAAACGCGAATAAAGGTAGAGCTGAATATAACGACGCTCAATAAAGATAAAGTTGAACAATTCTTGGTAGAAATGTCGATAAAGAAAGCATCAGATAAATTACGAAGAGTACACACAAAAAGATCTATCGATCAGAGGCTCGATATAGGATTAGATCTCAAGAACATTAGAATAGACATCAAAGAAACGATAAACGAATATATAAATTGAGCAAAGAATATAGCGGTACTAAGTCCTAGAGCATGCTATAGAGCGAGAAATAGCATACTACATGTTGTAGGAGAAGTGAATTCAAAATTCGAAACGACCGCTGTAATACTTCGAACGCAGATATTGTAAAAATTAGATGAAATTTAACAAGCATTGACAGAAGAAGGAACAAAGGTCTGGAAGATTCAAAAAGAAAAAGACGTATAGAACGGCTAATGAATTAATCATGTCGGTTTTTCTTTTGGCCGAGCCCTCAATTTGTAGGATTCGTTATTAGACAAGCCCTAATTTTATGTAATAATTCAAAGTAAACAACCCAAGAGAAACAACATCTTTTGATAATAAAAATATTCTGACTATGTTCTAATAGCTAATAAAAACTAGTAAAAACTCTCTTATAACCACTTAACTACTGCACACTCACATCCTAACGCCCTTATTTAAACCTTGCACTCTGTCCTCTTTCATATTCATGTTCTCCTTTCTCAATCACGCTTTTATCACGTATCCTAAAGATTCGCTCGAATTTATAAGCTCTTCACTTTTCACTCGCATTCGGCACCATCATCGATATACCGTTCATCTGATCTTTTTGTACGCGGTTTCTTTCATCCGTCTGCACGCATTCGTTTAAAATTAAAACTAAACACCTATTCGTCCATGATATGCACAATCGTAAGATATTGCAACGTGAGTAGACACCAGTCACCATACAATACGAGTAAACGAAGCCATGATAATTATTAACCTAACTATGGAGGCAACAGAAGCATAGGAAGAAAAGAATAAGGTAATATAAACGCGAGACACAAAGAAGAACACACATGTTGGATTACGGAGGCAGGGATGTGTCTAACGACAATGGGAGACAGAGGCAAACCAGAGAAATGAATACTGGATTCCTGGTCAACCTTTCAAACGTCCACCCACGTTGAAAGGATGTCAAACGTACGAAAGCACCAAGTCATGGTAGATATATCAGAAACAGAAAGAACAGTGAAAACCGAGACAATAGGAGAGATTAGGATGAAAATCAGGGTACACGGAATAAAAAAGGTGATCAGAATTGGAGATATTCTATATGTGCTACGGATACGATTCAGTTTATTATCGATGAGTAAACTCAATCACGAGCGTATCTCAGCAACCGACATTTAAAGATGGAGCAGTCACGCTGCAAGATCTGATTGGTGAGAGACCAATACTCGCAAAAGACTGTCGAATACTCGCACTATACTTCAACACTAAATCTACCACGGTTAAAATGACTGGTGAATAGAAAAAAAGTAGAAGCTTCAAAAAATAGAATAACACGAGACATCGCGAAAATGACTATAAGTATATCGAAAGAAAATTCGCGAAGACGAGTGATTAAGATAATAAACTAGAACGCGAAATTTTTAATAAAAATTTGAAAAGTAGTGATTTAAACCATGGTAGTATTAGTGTTAATTATGATTAAGATAATAAATTCGAACGCGAAATTGTTAATAAAAATTTGGAAAGTAGTGATTTAAACCATGGTAGGTTTAGTGTTAAAGAAATTGGAACAAAGTGACAAAATGCTTTGGCATAAATAATGGAATACGTTTACGAACAAAATATGGAGTGGATGAGGGCGAAGAAAGTTATGAAGGATCTCACGTATACCCTGGACAGTCATCACTAGAACTGAACGAATCGTGCACAATGGGCAAGTTAGTAAGAAGACCACATAAAAGAGTGACTCATGAGCAATCAATCAGACCTTTCGAGCTGATTCTCATCGACGTGCGTGGATCGATGCTCGTGGAGTCACTTGGGGGAAGCAGATATCAACTGGTCCTAGTGGAAAATTACAGTGAATATGTCAAGATTTACCCAATGAAGAATATAGTCTTACGATTATCTCATTGAATATATTAATAGGTATTAGAATCAATTAGGTATCAAGGCCAAGAAAGTTCACTCAGAAAAAGAAAGGAAATGCAGTAACTATAGATTTGATGTATCTTCAGAGTAAGAGGGATAAACTCGCAAGAAAATGGGCCCATGTAGGTTGTAAAGTAACGTGGTTACCTTTCTCAAAACCTTTGTGAAAAGATCGAAAAAACGTATACTCTGTTGGTAGACAACAATCTTTCGGAGACCTTTGCAAAAACAGCGGTTGTCCATTTGAAAAACTTAATCATAACCCAATAATATAGCGACAAGATGCAACAAAAGAAGTAAAACAGAAAGAAATCAACAGTTTCATATCCCAAGATACTTATGATATTTAACCGAAGATGGAAAGTGGAACATTGGAACCAAGTAGCCAGATTGGACATCTTCATAGGATACGCAGATGACGTCAGAGAATACAAAGTATATGATTCATGTGACAGAAAGAAAATAATATCGAGGTTAGCAAAGTTCGATGAAGATACAAAGGACAGTATGCTCCTAAAGGGAAGAAAGAAGAGTCATTTCATATCCCTTTAGGAAACCAGGAAGAAAGGTCAGCAAAGTAGATGGGAAAGTCTCAGACAAGAGAACGAGAACAACCTTAGGAGAAAGGAAAGGATCATTTGATATTAGAAAATGAATAATGTCCGTGGAAGAAAGAACGAACACCAAAGCGGGAGAAATCAAGAGCGAAAAACATTTTGCAACATTTGTTAGCAAGAAAAAAAAGGAAAAAATGACTTGCATTACAAAATGCAGATAGACGAGATCGTCTTTGCCTTTTCTTTCTGATCCTTTTAGATCTCTTTCTAGATCTAAACGGATCGAAAAGAAAGGCAAAGAGCTAATGCTGTATATCGGAGTCCGCGAATCCGAACGAGCTACAGAGAGATGTCACAATCTAAATACCGAGAATACTGGTCCCACGCAATGACAAGTGAACTAGAAAATATGAAGGAACACAAGGTGTTACAATTAGTATTCAGGAAAAAGGGAACGAGGATGCTGGAAAGCAAACAGGTTTTCGACCGGAACAAAAACATGAAATCCGATAAATATAGAGCAACAATAATAGCCTTCAGCTGTGAACAATGGCCGTTATAAGAAATTCTATGCAACTATCTTGAAATTGAAAAATACCAGAATTATGCTGGCAATTGCGACAATCTAAAGAATGAAAATTAAACAATATGACGTAAAATTCGCATATCTATACGAAGATCTCGAGGAAGAGATACATATAGAACGATCTTCAGGCTTGAAGACAAAGGACACGGTGTGTTACTTTAGGAAGATTACATATACCCTTTTCCATATGTATTGGAATGAAATGTAGTGGAACACTAAGATAAACCTCACGTTGACCCAGTTGGGGTAAGAAAGAACGAAAGAAGACCCATGCGTCTACGATCACAGAAACAATCAAGGCGTAGTGGTGCTATGGACGTACGTGTCGATTGCCTTCTCGTGGGGTCAAATGTTAGATTGATTAAAAAGACTGTGGTGAACCTGAAGCAACCATTCGACATAACGGGGGTGATGAAGTATTTCCTTAAAATTGGAATAAAGGGAAGCAAAGAGGACGAGAAGCTCTCGCAAGGGAATATATGAAAGAAATATTAACACTTTGCACTCCGCTGTCTCCTTCTCAAGGGACATTAAAGTTTATTAGTGATTACAGGGTATTAAGTTATTTCAGCATAACTGTTTGAGAAATGTATGTTTCCCTGAAGTTTTCTCTGGAAATGTCAAGTCAAGGTATGGTAAAATATCTTTTCTATATAAAAGAAGTGATTTTCGGGAGCCGAGAAAACATCCATTCTTTGGCAGACATTAGACTGAATAATAAACTACATATTTTCGATGTGGGAGAAAGAAAACGGGATTGTATTGTTTGTTTTGACAGAAAAACACCTGGTGGTAGACGTCCAACAACTTACTATTGTCAAACGTGCACAAATCGGCCTGCAGTGCATATCGGAGGGTTTTTCAAACTTTACAAAAGTATAAAAAATAATGTTTTTGCAAATATATATTTCTCGATATTAACCAATTCATATAAGTCCAATATCATTGTAATACTTGGTTCCAAAACTATACTAAATAACATGAGGGTTCATAAATGCACGCTTCTTCTATAAAGTGGCGCTGAGAAACTGGTAGCTAATGTCCAGAATGGTTCGGAGTGCAAAGGGTTAAAAAGATATGGACTTCCAGAGTGTAGACCGGTAACTATCCCAATAAACACGCAGGAAAACCTGGACAAGCACCGAGATAGTCCAGAAGCAGATATAAGCGAGTGTCAGGAGATGATTGGTTCATGGGTATATCCAGTTATGGGGACAAGACCTGACATAACATATGCTGTCAGAATATTCCAACTTACTCCAACAATACTCCAATGACACTCCAAATGTTGTCGGATATAAAACGGATTTACAGGTACCTACAGGGCACGAAAGGTTATAGATTAACCGTTTCAATGCCACGCAGCGCGATCGCGCTGTTCGCGTACTATGTTGAACCGTATCGCTATTTTTGATCACGATCGTCAATTCGCAACGCACTCAACTCAGGATGTATCTTGTCGCGAATGTGTCGAGAGTTTCCTCTCGTAATTACAAATTTCCTTTCATTTTTTTTCTTTTGGGTGATCAGTACAACGTTTCTAACACAACTGATGAAATTGTTAATATTAAAAAATTGCATATCAATCTGACGCGTGGGAGAAATTTTTTTTATATCCTTTTAGACACTTTCATCGAAGACAGTTCTTGACGTCGCGGAGACGTCAAAGTCTATAATGCCACATGAAATGAATGACGTTTCTCATACGTCATTGTATGTCAAAGGGTTAACTTTAAGAAACAGAAAATTAACGCCGATGCTGCAATATACTATCTCGCTGAATCTCGCTACAGTCGTCGATCAGTCAATCGCAAGGATGTAAACAAGCTGTGCCAACTCTTCTCGAACGCACGGTACATTTTTAACACGTTGCCGCAAATGACGGCTGTAGCCGTCCGATCTTGGATGATATATAGGTTAACGACGGCTATAGCCGTCGTGCACATTTTAATCAAGAAAAAAAAGAACAGCGTTAATACGAAGTGTAAAAATGACGAGAAAATGACATTTATAGCCGTCGAGAGTTTTTTTTGGAAAAACTATGGCCAAATGTGATAATTTTCACTTTCAAACATACAACTTACACTCGATTTTATTTGACAGTTATAAGAAATTGAAAAAAAAAATATGTTTCTGAGCATGATCGTCAAATTAAAAGTGTGCGGCAACATGTTTGTTAACCCTTAACAAACGAATGCGCCATACTCGCGACATTATAAATATTCTAAAAAAATCGAATGAATTTCGACGAAAAAATGAGCAGCGCGACTGCGTCGATCGGCATTATTCGCAGATAAATGAAGGAAGCGTTAACGCGCTTCATGGCACTATTCGACGTGGACTTTTAAAAACCCCTGGCATTAAAACGGTTAAGTTATAAGAAAAGTAATACTGTGGGAATGGGGAGCGGACTGATATATTAAGAGCTATAGCAGAACGAATGGATGTGTGATTTTAGTTGCGTGCGGATAGATAAGAGACCATATATAAGGAGATCGGATGAACGGGTATATCAATGCTGGATGTTTAGGACACATGGGAAAAGCATGATTGAAGAAGGAAGAATCTAGAATATTTAGTATGATCGATGAAGCGAGCATGAGTATGAAAGGAGACGGAGGGTAAGATTTAACCCTTTGCACTGTCAGCCGCCCATTTGTTTTAACCCTTTGCACTCGAGAGGCGACTCTCAGTCGCCATGAAATTTTGAAGACTCATATTAATTAATATGTCAAATTTAAGATAATATAACAATATGGGAGATAACGAAATTAAATAATTTTACGTGTTAATTATTAAACGATTCTTTATTTATCATTGATAAATACAACGTTAGTTTTATAGAAGAAAATCTGTAAATTTCTACTTTTCTGTAGTCAAAAAATCGTCGAGTGCAAAGGGTTAATACCATAACCTAAATAATAAATGCGAAACGATAAATATATTAAGAATAACTATACACGGAGAAACTCGATAACCTTACCGAAACACGTGCTCTACTTTTTTCGTTTTATTGTTAAAAACATTAGCTAGGATACAAAGATATAAGAAAAGCTTCGAATTGCGTTGTTCACCACGAGATAATTCTTCGAGCGCAAAGGATTAACCGTTTGTGGACGAATGTCATAACACACGTGGAATTATTTTTATTTTTCAGAGTAAAAGCTGCTTGGAATATAGCGGAAAATAATTTTATCATTGGCATCGATGTTGACATATTTTTTAATTCGGAAAATTTCCCTCGATTTGTTATTTTTAATTATTTAGTATATACTCGATGTATCGTTAACTCCATTTCTTATCCGCAAAGGGTTAAATAAGAACGATAGGTTATGAGCGAGATAGTATTCAGTTTTCAGCATTCAGAGTTCGATTGTCAGTATTCAAGAGACAACGTGCGAGTGTGCGGTTGTAAAGGTCAGTCGTTAAGGCGCGAGTAGCTATAAACTATTATTTATTAAAAAAAACTTCGTTTCAGTTGTCCATCCAACATTCCTACCCAAAAGTTTAGGCTCGTCCAGTAGGATGGAGTACAATTCAAGACGCGAAATCATTTAACGGTTACACAATAAGGCTCAGCGAAGGAGCCTTAAAGGTCAAAAAAATTCTTCGTGGCATGGGAGAGTATTAAACAAAAGTTGGTTGCATTATCCATGTGCGAGGCTAAAGCTATTTATTCTCATATTTATTTGCAAAGATGTGCAATTATTTTGCGAGTTGAAAGAGTTGAGAGAATTTGAGATTGAAGCGAGTCAGAAATTCGTTCGAAAATTTGAATACTATGACACCGAAGATCGAAGAGGCGATATTAGTGATGGTGTAGCTCCAATAAATTGGGTGATGAAAGACCGAATATGCATTCGGAATATTAATGGGAAGCTTTATTTTGTCAAACATGAAACAGGTAACGGTACTGTTTTGAAACATTTAAAGTTTGAGGAGATAGTGGCTTCTAACCAAAGTGGTAACTAAAGAGAAGTTACGTCGACACTGCCATAATTTAGGTTTATAGATGGCAGGGATCGACCTGCGGCCATGAGGGGGATTATTGGTAACCCTGCAGTAACCAGAATTAGGCCGGACCTAACTGGAGTATAACTGACGCGTCTCTTCTGGTTTTGAATAGTGTTTTATGCGAATACCGTACTTCGCAATGAATCCAAAGACACAGAATATTGTAAACGACATATTTTCCTTATTGTATTCAACTTATCAATATGTTATTCATGCATAAACAAATAATATATGTAGTAATAATGAACTCACACTTATTAATTCATATACAAGTTTATTAGTTAATGAAATGTGTATTTTTCATTTATATTGTGTGTGTTTGTGGTGTGTAGTATTTCACTATTCTTAGTCTTTAAGGGAATTGCTATAAGTCAATAAATTCATCTGCGAATGAAAATGCTAATTGAAAAAATATAATCGAAAATATAAATTTAATTAACGAATCAAAATAATTCTGATAAGATATATTATATTTACTATAATATGTCGAAGAAGCAGAGTACAATCATTTGAAATATTGTTTTCCATTAACTAATGAATAATTAAAAAGATAAGGATATTCTGTATGAAGACTAAAATACTGATATTTATAAACCAATAATTCAAGTATTAAAGTCATATCGTTCGACCACATAGAAAGATCATGAAAACTTCTCTTATGTCCTGATTTATTAGCTTTATTTCGATTTACTGTATCCACTTTCAATATGAAGTGTTAATTTCAAGCGTTTAGGCGAATTAATTATGGAAGAAATGAACACTCATCGATAAGTTAATTTTGTATGGCGTTTAGCTTACTATTTTAAAATTCTAGTTTGTCGTTGTTTTACATGTATCAGTTTAATTTGATGTTCTAGGTAATTCTGCTTCTATACTTTCAGAAAAAAAGCTTACAATTCTCATAATACTTCCTCTAAGATGATTTTGGTCGATTGTGCTCTTTTGATTAGGCATTAAATAATTGTAATAGCCCGCTTCTAATTATGCGATTACCCCAAACCTGAAGAAAATTCCTAGACTTAGGCTCGTGAATTTCTTATTTCAGGGAAACTAATCACTTATCGCGAAATTTTATGATGTTATCAATTGCCAGAAAGAATGTCATGACTGGAAAACATAGTCCTAAAATATACAAATCTTCGTCAATTAAGTCACTTTTCTCGAAATTAACCTTGTCCTTCCACAACCTTATCTAGATTATTACGTATCTTTAGTTCTTAACAGTACTGTTGCTTTAATCGGATTTCTCGAATCTCCTTGTAACTCGCAACGGTTAAGCATGCATTCAATTCATTCCGTTAGTCTCAACCCACAGTCTCGTGCGAATACTACAAAGCAGATAATCTTAATAGGAACCACCTGTGCTTTTCGGAACAGGATCCAACTTTCTGTCGCGACGCAAGATATACGTAATTTTCTCTAGAGTCTCATCGCCAAAGGTCATATAGAATCTTTCGTGACAGTTCAGACACTTTTGTCTTCATTACTAAACCGAACATCTAAATTATGCTAACACGATTATAAATAATGTATCGTAGATATGAAGCTTCTTAAAAACTTCATTGAAAAGTTATAAGCGCAAATATGAAAATCAATATACTCGTGTTTCATTAGTGTATAGACAGAAAAACTAGCTATATGAAAATTACATTGTACATTAATAGTAAATACATTTATCGAATTAATTTCTTTATAGTAAATACATTTATCGAATTAATTTCTTTATAGTAAATACATTTATCGAATTAATTTCTTTATAGTAAATACATTTATCGAATTAATTTCTTTGTTGAAAAAATTAAACGGTATATTTATGGATAACACTTTGGATGCAAAAATATATATCAATTTTAAATAATTTAAAAAAAATAGCTATTCTAAAAGTCTAAATTAGGAATATTAAAAATAAAAATATGAACAGAAAATGTTTAAAGAAAACTGAAATTCAAATAATTACTTAACGCATATTAGTATAATCTTATATAGGTATTATTGAATTTACCGAGTAAACCGAATTATCATTTAATATATTCAATTTAATAAGTCGAAATAACTCACAAACGTTATTTATCTATTTTTACCTGATATTATGTTGCAAATAAATGTAACTTTTGTAACATTGTAACTTTTTATTAACTTGTAAGTTAATAAAAATGACCATGGTCATAGACCAATGTACACATAATATTTTTGCTTTGCTTTACTCATAGAATAGAATTTGAAAATTTTTTACGAAAACCCGTGAAACACTTTGTATAATATATTTTTGTTAAGATATATTGTATGTATTATGTGTAGAAATATAAATCACGACTGAAAATTGTAATAGTTAAACAGTTTTGTACACATTGTATATTATACAGACTCTACAATTTGAGAAGTATTTTTATTTCAAATTCAATAGACTTTCGTAATCAATGGAGTACATATTTCTATTTCAAATTAACTTTAATATATATGTAAGACATACATAGTAACTTAATACTGCACTATATCGAAAATATTACCGATTGTAAAAGTACAATAATTGAATAATAATTTATTATAATAGATTTTATTTATTTTTGTTCCGAAATATAAACTTTTTATAAAATTCGTCTCATCCGTAGTTATGTATATGGCGCAACGATAATGAAGTTTTGAAGCAATTTTACTACATCTCACGTGAAATGCACTATCTACCGTCGGCTAAAACTTGAAACGTGTGCCGATCTTATAGTGCAATGTGCTATATACATGTACTATAAGTTGAGGAAAAATGAGGACTCGGGAAACGGAAATTAAGCCTGCGACATCTCGATCTTGCCAGACAGGCCGGCTACGTCCGCGTTAATTAACGAAGTTTCAAAACGATGATTAACTGAAACGGTAATAAGCTAGGCTAGAAAATTCATTAAAATTCATAACGAAATATAAACGTAGAAGCTACCTCAGCTATTTCAAATTAAAATCATTAAATCATATAATGCACAAACTTTGCAAGATTCCAATATTTAGGTATAAAGTGCTTAAACTTTGCGAAAATCTGATACACGCTATCAGATTTAATAATCAATATTTTCAAAATTATTCTACAATTATTTTTCGATATTATTCTGTCATAGTAGGTGAATCAGGATTCGTGTAAATTTCATAAGAAACGGAATAAGGAGAAAGATAGAATTGATAATATATAATATATTATATACATATGCTGTGAGAAAAAATGGTGGAATCAACTAACGTTGAATTTAGAACTTTTTATTAAAAAAAAAAAAAAAGGAAGGTTATTCAACAGGTAATAATAAGTTTAGGGTTAAGAAAATATCAAGTCATTGAAACTTATCTCTACAAAAATATCTTAGTGTTTATGAAAGCGATCTAATTATAAGCAATATATGTATCATCTCAAGATACCACAAGTTCTATGTTTGAATAAATTAAAAAGATTAATTACATCATAATTACAATCCCAATTGTGTATTACATTACAGTGTTAAACAAATAATTTATGTGCGTAATGTATCTATTTCATTGGGTCTACCATCCTTCGTTGTGAGCAACTGAATAGAAAAGACGTGCGAATTTGTGCTGTGTAAAATATATTTATGCAATACAGCAGTTACAATAGGATATTAAGTTATTACTTTTTCAATTATATTTTCCAATGTACACGGATAGCTTTACATAATTATTACGTAAATGGATGCAAAGAAATAAGTTATAAACTGATGTGGTAATTATAAGACTAACGTATTTACATATATTTGCAACGAATTGGATGGGATAATTGGAAGTAGTAATTTTTCCGTGACGATTTGAAATTTTAAAGACAAAATTACCGGGGTAACATGTAAAATTGTCATAACACAGCAATAATACTTCATACGTTCTTACAATGACAAATTGAATAAATTTTAAGAAATTTAAAAATCATACAAGTAACTTGTCATATACGTATCTTTTCGCGTGATATATCATAAACTTATGTAATTATATATAATCCCGCAAAAATGTTATTTTATATGTCTTTTTTATATAATTTATGCATATATATTTATGAAAACAATATTTAAATACTATATAATAAATAAAAAATAGATACTATAATAATAACGGAGCCTTAATAGTAAGTAAAATATCTATTGATATTATTATGTAGAATATGATAAAGAGCAGTTTTATGTGAACTCGATATCATTTTAAATTCATATTTCTCACAGTTAGTAATAAATATTCTGTTCTAATTATCATCTACCGTTAAATTAAACCGTCAAGATCTAAATATTTACATAACGTAATAAAATACTGTTCGCAGCAGTTTGTTTGATCATTAATTTATGGCAAGTTAACCAAGGTAAACGTTTAACGCGTCTCACGTACCCTTGAAACGAGACCTTTATTTCTACCTTTCAACTTGTATCTTTTTGAATTTATAACTCCGCGAAGTTCTAAATTACCTATCGGTACATCGAAAGTATACCCTTGAATACAAAAGTAGCTATAAAACTGAAGCCTCGATAAGGAGACGATGACACAACTGAAATATTTATCGTCGAGCAGCTCTTGGTACATTGCGATTCTCGCCCACCGTGATACTTGCAATCTGTAGGTGGCTGAACCTTGTTGAAAACCTGCATCTACATACCACGAAACGCATACCACCTGCGATCATGAATGTTGCATGGAGTGTTTATGATACGTCAATGGCTGTTGACAGTTATGGAAGTAAAAAGGAAATATGTGAACAGATATCGGCAAATATTATCAGCATGCAGCATCATATCTTTGCAATTTTTATTTATGAATGCAATTGAACTTGCTAAATGAATATTGATATTTACATTCGAGTTTATTTCAAAGATGACAGTTTAAGCGAATGTCGAAAAGTTCGATATTACTTCTTTCCGTTACTAAATGGATTTTCAAAACATATTTTTAATACATTTTTAATCAATATTCATT
>NIJG01000108.1:122704-134531 GCA_002201625.1 Euglossa dilemma
ATAACAGAAGATAAATCTCGTATAGAAATAGAAATTAAAAAATATCTAAATCTGACTAATAATAGATTAAAAACTTAATACAAAGTTAGTGTAATTTGGTTGTTCGTATAATAGCCGCTCATTTAACATTACGTATACTAAAATTAAATGCTAAGCATTTATTTGTTATAGTTATATAGTATTTGTTATAGTATGTAAGCAGTTATTTGTGTCGTGTCGTTAACATTTGTAGCAAATTACCGCAAAGAGAAAAAGGAAAAAAAGAAAAAATAATGGAAGAAGGAAAAGCAAAGAAAGAAATGGTATGTAAAAAAGAATATAATAATATTTTATAGCAAAGAGAAAAGAAAATGGCAAAAGATGTAAAACTTCTGGATGTATGTAGAACCTTATGGCATTTCTATGTGTAACAGCTGAAAGTATTGTCTGAAACCATTTTTTTATTATTGTAATATGGATTTATTATACCAAGTAAATACGACTTATATATAAGCGGCTAATAGTAAAATATAGAATCAAATGTAATAAGAATAATAAAAGAAACCGAATATAGTAAACGTAATAATATCGACACTTTACGCTCGAGTGATGACTGTCAGTCGCCATTTGTTTTAAAACCATAACCTAAATAACGAATACGAAAAGATAAATATATTAAGAATAATTATACACGAAGTAACTCGATAACCTAACCCAAACACATGTTTCACTTTTTTCGTTTCATTGTTAACATTATGACGTCCGGTGGTTCCACATTGGTGTCATGCGAAAACTATCGGTTAAGTGCCAGTGGTTACAAAAAAATCTTGTACTTATTTACCTATCACAATTTCGAGAAAATGGAGGGGTAGGATTGAGACATGGGAACTGACGATAATATTAGTAAACAAAAACCTCGAAAAACCGCCGGTGGAAAGCGAAACGATGTAAGTCAGTTCTACCGGCGCGACACGAAAAAATTGAGAATAGAAGTGCGGATAGCATAGTGTTAAAATCGTTAGCGGAGATACAAAGATATAAGAAAAGCTTCGAATTGCGACATTCATCACAAGAAAATTCTTCGAGCGCAAACACTATATTTAGTATATAATACATTTTAAAGTCTAGGACAGTTTTGCGAAGGAAATTATCCAGTTGACTTTGATTATTTCGAGTAAGGAAATAAGGAAAGCTTGTTTATATAGAAAGAAAGAGACAAAGAAAGAATAATATAGTTATGTAGGAATGGGATGAGTACGGCCCTGAATGAATGTCAAGAGTAGTTGGGACCCAGAATGTAGGTATTGTTTATAATAGAGACGAATGCCAGCAACGAGTGAAAGTTTAGGGATGCATCCTGAGTGTTTGAAGTACCAGGCCCACCCAGGGATGCATGAGAAATGCGTGAATGAGAGAGAAAGCCTGTGTATGAAAGAAGAGAGAGTGAAAGGTTTAAATACGAAGGCCAGTTTAGTTTTAAAGCAATTTTTAGTTTGAAGTAAACCAGTGCAATAAGAGTTTCAGTTGTAAGTTAGTTTTAGTTCAGTTTTCAGAGTTTCAGAGCTTCTAGTCAGTTGTCAGATCAGTTGTTTAATCCAGTTTGCTGATTGATTCAATGAAGTTATCGTATTCCTACAAGAAGTATCAATATTATTCAAATTAATTCCCTCCTCCAAAATACGATCCTACAGTTATATACTGAATTTAGATTATACTATGTAAATAAATATACAAAATATACAATTCAAGTACACACGCGATATGTACCTGGTGTTTGATCATAAAATATTACGGAAAAGAAGAAAAAAGAATGTTCTTTTCGTCGAGGAAACACATGTCGCAGCCGATAACGATAAGAGACATAAACACGATAAGGACCTGACGATCAAACTCTTGCACTAGGTTCCGCAGTAAGAATACACCTTCCATTCAAAACATTCTATGCATTATATTAGGTTGGTGAAAATGAAATCCATTATGTTTTTGGTAGATGGCTGTAGTGATCGATGTCTCATAAAGTATCGATCAAACAATTTTAGAATTTATGATCGTTGTCTAGGTGACCCTTCACACTAAAAAACTTCTTTTGCTGTTTTTTGTTTGGTCTATTCAATTGTGAGTTACAGTGTGTTAAACATGGAAGTCAACAAAGAGAAAATTCGGTACATTTTACAGTTTTACTTTGATAAAGGCGAAAATGCATGTCAGGCGGCTGAAATTGTGAATAGCGTTTATGGTCATGATACTGTAACAGCTAATTACGCGCAATTTTGGTTTCGTCGATTCCGTTCAGGTATTTTTGATGTTAAAGATGCACAGGCAAGCCCGTCGTCGAATATATCGATAAAATCACAGAACTAATCGAAGTTGACATGTTAGTAGCTAAAGATCGACCATAAAACTGTTCTAAATCATTTGCACAAAGATGGATTCAAAAAGAAACTCGATATTTGGGTGCCACACCAATTAACATCAAAAAACATGATACATCGAATTTCCATCTACGAAGTCTTGGCTAAACGGAATGAAATCGACCCATTTCTTAAACGGATGGTGACTGGGGATGAGAAATGGGTCACATATGACAATATTGTGCGAAAACGATCGTGGTCAAAGCGCGACGAAGCATCTCAAACGGAGGTCAAACCAGGACTAACGGCCAGGAAGGTTCTGAAGTACATTTGGTGGGACTGGAAAGGAATCATTTATTATGAGTTGCTTCCATATGGCCAAACATTAACACTAGGTTTACGGACATTTTTGAACACCTATCTTTATGGAGACCCGTCAGATTTACGGATAAAGAAAGCTACGTGTTTTCTTAAAAAATAAGACTATGAGTTTAATTTAAAAACAGTTACGATATTAACAAACTTAATATAAGTTGATTAAATCTATCAATATTGTATAACTGGAGCAACTCACCCGTCAAATTGACGGGTCCCGTAAATCTAGGGTTAAATTCGGATCTCTACTGTTAACAACTGGACCGTTTGAAGCTAGCGATTGACCAGAAACGGCCAGAATTGGCCAACAAAAGAGGTGTTGTGTTCCATAAAGACAACGCCAGGCCACACACGTTTGTGGTAACTCGCCGGAAACTCCGAGAGCTTTTTTAGGAAGTTTTAATGCATCCACCATATAGTCCGGACCTAGCATCAAGCGCT
Source organism: Euglossa dilemma (assembly GCA_002201625.1). Classification (NCBI taxonomy): domain Eukaryota; kingdom Metazoa; phylum Arthropoda; class Insecta; order Hymenoptera; family Apidae; genus Euglossa; species Euglossa dilemma. Next base: position 125,851 of record NIJG01000108.1, read on the forward strand.
TACCATCTTTTTTCCCCATTGCAAAATTTCCTGAGTAATAAGAAATTGGCATCAAGAGAAGATTGTGAAAATCGATTACTAGAGATTTTCGCCAATGAGGACCAAGACTTCTATGAAAGAGGCATTATGCAGTTACCTTTAAAATAGCAACAAATTATAAAACAAAACGGTGCAAATTTGACCTATATCAAACAATCCGAAACATGTTAAATAAAGTCGCGAAGTGCAAGCAAATATAATGGATTTCTTTTTCCCCAACTTAATATATACTTCTATTCTTGATCAATAAAGTCAATCAGGTGTTTCATACCATATTTTACGTTTCATTCGCATAACGGTACCCCTTCAAAATATACATCAAGCAATAAGTACTACGCCTTGCAACTGTCTATCATTACGGTACTCAAAAAATACAACATTGCATTTACATACACATATAGCCAAAGATCTGCAGTGCATGTCAAATACATGACGCATCTTCTATTTTGTCTCTCTCTCCATCTCTCTTTCTCTCTTTCTCTCTCTGACTGTGACACGAACCCCGGTCTCCCGCATGAAAGACAGAGATACTAAACACACTTTTTTTTTTAAACATACGTTTAATACGCCAAATATAATAGAATAATATACATGTAGAAAAACCAAACGGTACAAAAAGATTACAAATGAAGACTTAGATTACGAGTTCGATGGCTCCAACGAAAAGCACTCGCGATCTTAAAATTAGACTTAAATTACCGCGCTTAACGCTTTATGATAATATAAATCTAAGAACTATTTTATATTAAGTCGCGTAAATGCGTATGTACAGAAAGGTGGTAAAATTATACTAGTTCTGTTTTGGATGGGTGCGGGAAGGGGATTGACTAGAATAAATAAATAAATAATTAATAAATAAATAAATAAATAGGGAAAAAGGAGAGGGGGAGGGGGCAGTGGGGAAATATATCTTTATTTGTTCAGTGGTTATATACGCTGTACAGTATTTATGTGTGAAGGCAATCTGAAAATTTAAGAAATACAAACGCAAATGATAAGGTAAGATAGATAAAAGTGGGAAAAAAGACAAAAATTATGACAGTGACAGGCAGAGATACTAACCACTATTTTTTTTTTCTTTTTTTTGACATACGTTTACTGTGCACGTTACAAAAATATATGCACATATGAAAAGAACCAAAACGTACAAATGGTTTGCAAAAGAAAACAGCCTATGAGATCGATGGCTCCAGCGTGGAGCACTCACGATCTTAGAAGTAATCTTACACTACCGCGCTTATCGCTATAGGATAATATACGCTTAAGAGCTATCTTACGTTGGGTCACGTGTTTACCTACGTATAGAAACACACGAAGAGTAAACGGCTTATGGCTTAGGCGGGTAGTAAAAAGGGGCCGAACGGGTTTCACTAGAAGAATAATCAAATAAGTCGAGGAATAAAACCTTTCCCGCATGACAGGCGGGGATAGTACCACTTTTTTTTTTTTTAACATACGTTTAATATGCGAATTACAAGAGTATATATACATATAGAGAAAACCCAAACGTACAAAAGGTTTACAAAGGAAAACTTAGCCTATGAGATCGATGGCTACAGCGTGGAGCACTCGCGATCTTAGAATTAAACTTATACTACCGCGCTTATCGCTATATGATAATATCTACTTAACCCCTTCCCGTACTTTAGCGAGCCTGACTCGCGAACAGATACTTGGACCATGCATGAATATCGCGAGTCAGACTCACGACGAGATACTTGGGTCAAACATGAATATCGCGAGTCAGACTCGCGACCAGATACTTGGACCAAACGTAAGCATAATAAGCCGAGCTCGCGGACTGATTTTTTGAAAATGAAATTTTGAAACTGTTGTATATTTTCTACAATAATATATATACAACTAATATATAATACACTATTATATACCAAAATTATATATTTTTAATATTGGGTTGTCCGGAAAGTTCGTGCCGATTTTCGGTAGGTAGCGTGCGAGACCTGCCTGAATATATCACAATTATTGAAAAGAAATAACACGTGTACATATTCTAAAAGAGATAACTTCAGCCATATTTGGAAAAAAGTTTGGTTACGATTCGTTAATTTTTATCAGTTTTGTACGCCTTAGAATATGGTGGTAAATAAAGTGCATTATAGGCATTTAATGCTTTTCTTTTTCCGAAAGGGCAAAAATGCCACACAAGCGGCAAATAAGATATGCGCTGTTTATGGCGAGGATGCTGTAGCCGAAAGAACTGTGCGGAAGTGGTTTGCTCGGTTTAAAGCTGGAAATTTCGACCTTGAAGATCAAGAACGCCCAGGTAGGCCGTCCCCCACAGACGAAGATATGATTAGAAAAGAAATCGAGAATAGCCCATGCTCAACATTACGACAATTAGCAGGAATGCTAAATAAATCAAAATCAACTATCCACGATCATACTGTGAAACTTGGCTATGTAAACCGTCTTGATGTATGGGTTCCGCACGATTTAACGAAGAAAAATCTGTTGGGCCGCGTCTCCATTTGCGACTTGCTTTACAAGCGCAACGAGGAGACGCTATTTTTGAAGCAATTAGTGACGGGGGATGAAAAATGGATAATTTATAAAAATGTTCAGCGTAAAAGGTCCTGGAGAAAGCATGATGAACCACCTTTAGTCACCCCAAAAGCCGGTCTTCATTCGAAGAAGGTAATGCTCTGTGTCTGGTGGAACTGGAAAGGAATTCTATATTATGAGCTTTTACCAAATAATGAAACAATAGATTCGGCAAAGTATTGCTCTCAATTAGATAAATTGAAGACATCAATTCAACAAAAACGTCCAAAAATTGCAAATCGGAAGGGCGTCGTGTTTCATCAGGACAATGCGTGACCTCGTGTGTCTTTGAGAACTCGGCAAAAATTGTTGGAGTTTGGTTGGGATGTTTTACCCCATCCACCGTATTCGCCAGACCTTGCGCCTTCGGATTTCCACCTTTTCCGATCATTACAAAATTCCCTTAATGGAAAAAATTTCAACTCTTTGGTCGAGATAAAAACCCATTTGGACAATTTTTTTGCCGAAAAACCTGAGAGGTTCTGGAAGGACGGAATTCTCAAGCTGCATGAAAGATGGAGAAAGGTTGTGGAACAGAATGGTACCTATATAACTTAATAAATGTATATCAATATTTAAATGAGCTGCGTTTTAATTTTCCTAAAAATCGGTACGAACTTTCCGGATAACCCAATATTTATAAAATTTATAAAAGTAAAAGAATTAGAGTTTACTTCCGCAACAGCAGTATCGCGTAAAATTTACTATACCCAGGTATCGCGGACATCTACATTTCTGTTCGTACTGCGACTGTTTACAAGCATCAGTCTAGTCTGTTTAGCGCATGTCGATGTCTACCGCCGCTTGGGCCCGAGTTTCGTCGAGCTAAATGGCACGGGAAGGGGTTAAGAGCTATCTTATAGTAAGTCGCGAGTTTGCCTACGTATAGAAATGCACAAAAAACTATACGGCTGATGGCTTTAGGTGGATGGGGAAAAGGGATTGAGGTGGTATGACTAGATTAATAAATAATTAAATAAATAAATAGGAGAAGAAGGGGAAACGGGAGGAGGAGGTGGAATGGGTATATATATTTATTCATTTCAAAAGTACATTGTATGAAACTTATGCTATACGCGCAATCTGAAAAATTACGAAAGAAAAATCGTTATGATAGTAAAAACTAAATGCAGGGGAAATAAAGACAAAAATTTAATCCTCTCCCCGTCGGGGAATCGCACCCCAGTCTCCCGCGTGACAGGCGGGGATACTACCGCTCTTTTTTCTGTGCACATTACAACAGGATCGAAGGGGTCTGATTAGATAAATAAATTAATAATAAATAAATAAATAGGAGGAAACGGGGAAATGGGAGGAGGAGGAGGTGTGGGTATACATCCTTTATTCATTACAAGATTACAGTGTATAAAACTTATGCTATATGCGCAATCTGAAAAATTATGAAAAAACGTGGTTATAATATTATAATTAAAGGTAGGGGAAGTAAAGGACAAAAAAATGCTCTCCCCGTCGAACCCCGGTCTCCCGCGTGACAAGCAGGGATACTACCGCTGTACTAACGAGGATTTCATATTAGTTTTGAAACAATTATATACAAGTTAAAAATGCTTTACTTTTTTCGTTTCATTGTTAAAAGCGTTAGCGTGGATACAAAGATGTAAGAAAAGCTTGGAATTGCGTTGTTCACTACGAAAAAATTCTTCGAGCGCAAAGGATTAATGTGGCTATGTCTGCTATGCTGAGATCTATGAATGCGTTACTTGCGGGGTATGATGGTATCGCTGTCCTGTGGATGGATAATCGATAAGGGATATGATTTTCGAAGGTAACTTTATTTAGTGATGTGCCTTGGCTATTGTTTATAACATTACCCCAGGAGTGGTTCAGGTCACCGGCTAGTATATAATAATTATTGGCCCTATATAATTAGCCGGAATTATTTAAGAATTAGAATTAGATTTTAATTTTTAAAATTTATTTTTAATTAGAATTAGAATTAGCTGCCGGAATAACGATTTAAACTCTACATATATTACATTTATAATTTATATTTTACTACATATAATATAAATATAAAATATAATATTACAATTTATATTATACTACATATAATATAAATTCTTTCTTATAATTTCTCGTCTGGTACAAATAGTTTAGCTGCGCCTTGAACCTTTATTTCTTTTATTCGAAGCTTTCGATTGTAGTTTCGTGGTCCAAGGAAATGAGTCTGAATTTAATGTTCTTAAAAATGACGATACCCGTTCAACCAGTTTGTTTAACGGTAAACCTATCGTTTCTGACAAAGTTGTAATTCTCGAATACAATTCTGTTTCAAGGATTTAATTTAATTTCGCAGAGTAATACAATGTTTGGTTTACACTCGTTAAAACAATCCAGGAGGGAGGCGTGTCTTTCGTTTGTTATAATAGAGTTTACATTAATTTCTATATTGTTCACTCGTTTCAGTGAACGTTTGTTGGCAGTGGTCGTTTGTGCTATTCCGGAAGTGTGCATTAGAGAAATCTATACCAACGGATTCAGCTATAAAGTTAATTCTGTCACTGTTGATTTCTACGCTTTGAGCTATTCGCGCGATCTGTTAGTTTATGGAGTTTGTCATTCGTCTGATTTCTCCTAGTAGTGTCGTGTTGAATGTGTTTGTTGGAATATTATGCGTGGGTTTATTTGCGTCCCCGTTAGCAGTTGAGTGCGTCATTGTATGTGTCTGTGTGTGTTTTCCGCAAAGCATCGCGCTATACTCATTTATCAATTGTTGTTCTCTTTCCCTTTCTATTTTTGTTAATTGTTTCCTTTCCTCGATTTTTTATTTGAATCCCTGAAACTTTGGTCATCCTTTGTATGAGGCGAGCTGTCCAAGGCTTTTGCAATTAACGCAATACGTTTGATCCACGGTTTTGTCAGTACACGTGCACTCTCCTGGATTGTGTTAGAGGTTACACACTACGCACCTAGATTCTAAGTTACAATTTAGGCGATGTAGACGATACTCTGGCACCTTTTGCATTGTACTTAATATTTTTTTAACACTAGATTTACGAGACCCGTCAATTTGACGAATGGGTGCTTCAATTATACGATATTAAAAGATTTAATTAACTTAAATTAAGTCTGTTAATATTGCGATTGTTTTCAACGTAAACTCGTCGTTTGTTTTTTAAAGAAATTATGTGGTTTTCTTTACCCAAAATCTGACGGGTGTCCGTTGAAAAAGGTATACAAAAAACCCCCGTAAACCTAGTGTTAATATCTTTTCCCATTGAATAAGGGAATGCAATACGACTTTGATTTATTTTAGGTTATCTATTTTGTTGTCAGCTAAGACAGCTGTACTATGTAAATTGGTAGATTTCTGCCTTAAAGGATCTATTTCCTTGTCTCGAACTTTTTGTACATTTGGGATGTTTTTCGATCGGAGCTCATGCAGGATTGTTTCGGGCTCGAAGTCGCCGTCTAGGTTTTTCAGTTGGATTGATGTGTTTCGCGTACCTTTCGGTAATGTAAAATTTTATATTGTTTTTTTTTTTAGGATATCATATGCTGTATTATGCGCGGTAGTCGAGTTGACTTGTAAAAAGTACTTATTGTTCGTGATATTTTTCGTACAAAAATCAGAAGTTGCGTTTGAAATTATTTCTATCGTTGTTTTACATGATGTTATACATGATGTTTACAATCGTTATAGGTGAAGACCTTGCATTACTTGTCTAATTATTGGACCTGTTAGATGAACTTCGTCGCTCGTTGATGTCGCATTCTTCATCTTCTTTATCGAAGGTGAGGGTGGTGATGTCGTCCTTTGGGGCTTCTGGTGGTAACTCGTGCTGCTGATGGCTTCTGTGCTCGATGGCTGGTTCTGTCGAGATATTTTGTTGCACCTACTTTCGTCCAATGCTGTGTGCCTTTGACCGATGTCTTTTTTTCTAGGGTTATAGGGTTCTCTTTCACCCTTACTATCTGGGTCGATGACAATGGCCGAAGAATTCCAGCGTTGTTCTTCAACTGTTTTATTGAGTTTCTCGATGATTTTCAGTTCATGGTTGGCGGAGGTTCCTTTTTTTGTCACCGGCATGTTTATCGATTTCAGCAGCGATAATAGTGATTTTTTCTTAACTATTAAATTTCGCACTAGTTTTGTAGTTTTCGAAATTTTCAATTTCGCACTAGTTTTATAGTTCTTGAAATTTTTAATTCGGCACTAGTTTTGTAGGTTTTGAAATTTTCAACTTGGCACTAGTTTTGTAGTTTTTGAAATTTTCAATTTGGCACTAGTTTTATAGTTTTCGAAATTTTTAATTTGGCACTAATATTGTAGTTTTTGAAATTTTCAACTTGGCACTAGTTTTGTAGTTTTTGAAATTTTTAATTTGGCACTAGTTTTGACGCTTCTGCGTCAGTCCTTTTTCTTTCATAATTTTTAGCACTTCATCTATAATTTTTCTTTCAATATTTTTATTAATCCGTGGCGATCTTTCTAATTTATTTTGCACTGTTAGCAAAGGATTGCTCCCTTAAGTATTTAATATATCGTCTATCATGATGATATTCTATAGATACGCTACAGAACGCGTTTACACTTTCGAACACTACGGATATAAAAATTTGCGGCTAAGGACTTCGACTGCGGATGATTGCTCGAAGGACACCCTCAAAGATCTAGGCAAAAATGGAATACTAACTATTATACTAAGGAGGATTGGGTGTGGGGTTTTAATTGTTTATTGGTACAAGATTTCTTACAATGGGTTCTTAACAATTACATAACAATTATATACAAGTTGCTCTTAACGCGAATCGAGTCACCAATGTTCTTTTACGTTTTTACGGTGTGAATCTTCGCTGTTTATTTTCAATAATTTGGTATTAATTTTTTACGCGTTGTCGGGAATATCATCTGTGTTATCCAAAATTGCCGTGTTATCTACTTTCTTAATCACGCGAAAGATCAAGGGTACATTATCGCTATTCTGGATGTATCCGTGACCATTCAGAAATGCGAAAGCTTCTGGTGATTTGTATGCCGTGTGCCAGGTTTTCTCGAAATATTATGGATTTAGAAATACGGAACTGTTTATTAGACTATTGCCTTTTGTAGTTCTAATGTTTGATTTAATAATGTTTGATTGCGAATCAATTTGAGCATGAATATATCTATACTAACTATTTTCGCGTGTTCGTAGACTTTATGGTTGCTAATGATTTTAGTGAAATTTGAAATTTTATTTCACCATACCGGTGTCCGGTATTTGCTTAGATAGGTTCTGAGGCATTTTCTCTCGAAGAGCCTCAGTTTCTCTATCATACTTGCCGACACATTGAACCACATGGGACATCCATATGTCAGTATCGGACTTACAAGTGTCTTGTAACAAATTACCATCGTTGCCGCGCTTTGCAATTTCGAATAAAACAGTTGTTTGTGGTTGGCGAATGTTCTTTGAGCTTTCTCGATCTGCGTTTAATTTATATTCCAGATGTACACCTAATTAATGTATAATGTATAATGTACACCATGTTTTTATTCGCGATTTTTACTCGATCGTCCTTTCTGTCATGCAACTAAAAGTACTCGAGTATGTCCGTACGTTATTGTTCGCGTTCAAAACCTTCGATGTCCGAATAGAATGGTTTCGCATTCTTCGGTATTAATTTTTAATTTGCAAGCGTGAAAGTAATCTGATATCTTCTCAAAAATTTCCTGCAGACGCGTATTCAAAATCGAAAGTTTACTATCTTTTATGTATATCAATAGATCGTCGGTGAAAGCTACCGCGAATTTGTCACGGTCGTTATTTAGATCGTACACACGCAGTAAGTCGCGTATGTATTGGGTTGTCCGGAAAGTTCGTGCCGATTTTCGGTAGGTAGCGTGCGAGACCTGACTGAATATATCACAATTATTGAAAACAAATAACATGTGTACATATTCTAAAAGAGACAACTTCAGCCATATTTGGAAAAAAGTTTGGTTACGATTCGTTAATTTTTATCAGTTTTGTACGCCTTAGAATATGGTGGCAAATAAAGTGCATTATAGGCATTTAATGCTTTTCTTTTTCCGAAAGGGCAAAAATGCCACACAAGCGGCAAATAAGATATGC
>NIJG01000108.1:135234-162957 GCA_002201625.1 Euglossa dilemma
TTGGAGTTTGGTTGGGATGTTTTACTCCATCCACCGTATTCGCCAGACCTTGCGCCATCGGATTTCCACCTTTTCCGATCATTACAAAATTCCTTTAATGGAAAAAATTTCAACTCTTTGGTCGAGATAAAAACCCATTTGGACAATTTTTTTGCCGAAAAACCTGAGAGGTTCTAGAAGGACGGAATTCTCAAGCTGCATGAAAGATGAAGAAAGGTTGCGGAACAGAATGGTACCTATATAACTTAATAAATGTATACCAATATTTAAATGAGCTGCGTTTTAATTTCCTAAAAAATCGGTACGAACTTTCCGGACAACCCAATATATGCTAAACAAGATGGGGGAATTAACAATGTCATGCTGTAGGCCATTCTCAATCGCGAAGGTTTTCGTGGACGAGCAATTTTTTTCCGTGACGATGAATTTTTTGTCGTGTACCATGTCTCGGATCATTTTGACAAGGTGTGGTGGAAAGTCTCTCTTTATGAATTTAAAGAAAAGATCGTCCAGATCGTCAAAAGCTTTCTCTGCGTCAACTAGAAGCCCGTCTACGCATTCGTCGGTGTTTCTCGCCTAACAAATGTTAGAGGTAAATTAGGAATTCGCGTGAATCGTGGAATGTTGATACCTGAACCCGAATTGAGTCTCCGGGGTAATGCTGTTCCTGTCACAGTAAGTGATCAAAGATTTGTTTATGATAGTTTCGAAAACTTTGCTAATATTCGCGAGGAGACTAATTGGTCAGTAATCCGTTGGATTCCTTCCGTCATTTCCTTTCTTTTTGATCGTTATTAATTTAACTGTTTTCCAGACCATTGGAATATTCATTCTATTCTATTGAAAAGAATCGCGTAATTATATACGTATTGTAGTAGCAAGTTTTCGTGAGTGATATTAGGAACGTTGTCGAAACTGGAGGATTTTTTGTTATTTAGTTTTTTGAATGTTAGTTTCAGTTGTATGTATGACGTAAAATAGTCCATAGGTACGTGTGCGTCGTTTGGATCGTCCGCCGTATTGTCATATCGAATGTACATATCGTCTTGTCGATAAGTTTGTCTTCCAGAATTTCTTATTTTAGTTTGTCGATTTTCTGTCCGATGATGCGGGAAAGCTGTTCTTTACCCATGTACATGCTTTGTGTGTAGACTGTCTGGAAGTAGGTACCGAGGACGTTTAATTTGTCTTCAGTCTCGGTGATAAAGACGTCTTGTCCGGCGTTTGTATTCCAAAGAAGGTATGCATTTGTCACAGAAATTTTTGAAGTGTCTAAAGTGCTGGCCTCATTCGAACGGAATATACTATTGATCGCGGGAAAAAACTTGCAGACTTGACGCAATGATATATTGAAAATTTCATTTTTCCAGAAGGTATTTACCGATTTATGAAATGCTTTCTTTAGCTCGTGTCTGATTTTTTTGTGAGACTCTTTAAGCGCTGCTATTAACGCATCGTTTTTGCTCGTGTACGTTTCGAGTCTCGTATGTCTGTTTAGTCGCGTGATTACGTGGCTTTTCTGAACGCGTAACTGTCTGATGCGTGGAGTAATATTAGGTCGTCCCATAAATTCGTTCCGGTTTTTACTTTTACCATTTAAAATTATACGTCGAATAAACCTTTTAATATTAAAAAAAAATTTAGTCGCCCTTTTGTTCTACGACTTCTTCCTATTTCGTTGACAAAGACGTTAATCATCGATATAGTTTATAAATTGTGACGAGGAATGTAAATATCACCGCGAACGAACTTATGGGACGACCTAATATATTTGTCTGTCGCAATGCTATTTTTTATTCGGGGAATCGTACAGTCGATAGCTTTGTTTATGTTGCAGTTCAGTTCATTGAAAAAGTCGTCTATTTCTTTGGTGTTTAAGTTTTTGTTATTTTAGATGTCGGTCATCGTTATGTATTTTGCGAATTTTGTCCAATCAGCTTTATGGAAATTACTGATTCGCCTATTTCTAGTGTTACCATCGAGGATATCGATATTTCTATCAAAACTGCTCGATTGGTCGCTATCGTATTCGAAGGAGTCAAATGTGTGGTGGCTGGGTATGTTGTGGAATTTAATTCTGTTGTCTGTTAAACAGAGGTCTATTAATACTTTATTTTTTGGGTAAGAAGGAACTGCCGTATTGTGGATGGAAAGTCGGTATGGGATAAAATTTTCGAGGGACCACTTGTTCAGTGATATCCCTCGGCTATTGTTCATAGGATTACCCCAAGAGTGGTGTTTCGCGTTCAGGTCACCGGCTATAATGTAAAAATGGTTTTCTTTGTGTAATTCAAGTTGCCTGGATAGGGTTCTGAATTCTGCCATAAACTCTTTCATACAATTGCTCGTCGCGTACCCTGCGATTACGAATAGCTTAGCCGCGTTTTGTAGTTTTATTTCAATAACTCTTGATTCGAAACTTTTGTTTGTCATTTTGTCGTCTAGGCAAATGTGTCTGGATTTCATATCCTTACGAATAACGATGTCCGTTCCGCCAGTTTGTTTAGTGTTAAATATATCCTTTCGCACAAAATTGTAGTTTTCGAATACAATTTCGCACAGTAACACCAGATCCGGTTTACGTTCGTTGAGACAATCCAGGAGAGAGTCTTTTGTTTGTTATAATGGAATTTACGTTTATTTCTATGATGTTTTGTCATTGTAGCGTGAGTTTGTTGCCAGTGTGTCCTTGCGCTATTCTCTCGGAAGTATCCATTAAAAATCTATTCCGCGATAAAGTTAATTCGGTTGCTATTTGTTTCCATGACTTCTGCTATTCGCGCGATTTGATAGTTTATGGCGTTCGACATCTGTCTGGTTTCATCTAGTAAAGTCGCGTTAGGTGCGTTTGTTGCGTCCATTTGTGTAGTCTTTTTGTTTTCCACGTTGTGTAGCAGTTTGCGTTTCTGTCTGCGTTTTTGCTTGTCTACCCGAGAGCATCGGGCTGTATGAAATGTTTGGGTTCACCGTTTTGTTTATTAATAGTTGTTTTTCTCCCGTTCAACTTTTATTTGTTCTTTTCTGTCCTCTATTCTCTTCTTCAATTTTTGGAGCTTTTGGCAACCTCTATAGGAGGCAGGGTGACCAAAGTTCTTGCAATTGACGCAGTAAGTTTTGTCAACTGTTGCGTTCGTACGTGTACACTCTCCTGAATTGTATTGCAAATTACATTTAACACATCGGTACTCTAAATTGCAATTTAATGCAATATGCCCAATTCTTTCGCACCTTTTACATTGAACTCGGTCTTTTCTTATTATTTTTTCCAATGAACCAGGGCACGGAGTACGATTTTTATTTGTTTCAAATTATCTACTTTCCTGTCAGGAAACAGCTGAACTATATACATTAGGAGCTTTCTTCCTTCTAGAATTGATTTCCTCGTTTCAATCTTTTTTACAGCTTAAAACTGAACATTGAAAATATTTTTAAAGCAGAGCTCATTGAGTACAATTTTTAGCTCGAAGTCGCCGTTTAAATTTTTAAGTAGCATCGATAAATTCCGCGTGCTTTTTGGCGTGTATGTAAAGAATTTGATTTCATGTTTTTTTAGGTGGTCACATACGGCTTTATGCAAGACCAAGTTCAAACGCAAAAGAAGTTTGCTAGTGCTGATTTTTTTCGTATAAAAATCTGGTGCAACTTGCCAAACGATTCCTATGGTCGTTTTACAGGGTGTGTCAGGTATCGTGATAGGAGGGAGTCTCCTGCTCCTTACCTGATGGTGGAGGTGGTGTATCCCGTCCTTGGGGTTGTTGATGATGGTTGGTGCTGCTGCTCCTGCTGACTGCTGAGCTCTGGTGTTGAGCCGGGCGGGATCTATTGATCAGGAAGACGTTCACCCGCTGTTCCCTGTCTTCCCCATTTTTTTTTCCGAGGCTGCTAGGTTTTCCTTCGTCCTGGATGCCTGGCTTGGGGACTCGGCTTGGCTGAACAGCGATACACGAAGATTTCCCCTGTTATTCTTAGCTCTTTCCTCTTCCAATTGCTTCGCGAGGAGTTCTACTGTTTGGTTTAATTTTTCGATGATTTTTAACAGTTCATCGTATTGCGGAGATACAGATTTCTCTTTTGGATCCTTTACTGTGTTCTTGCGACTTTCCTCGTAGGCGCCATGTCAGTTTTTTCTCGTGGCGATAATAATAATAGCTTCTTTTTAGTTATTAGGTTTGCCACTAGTCTTGGTGCTTTTAAACTTTCGATTTTTATCGGGTTATTTATTCGAGCATTAATCTGGTTAATGCTCTTCTCTGTGAAACCTTTTGTTTTATTAATTGGAAAACTTCATCGAAGTTCTCCCTTTCACTAAATGTGAAATTCCGTGATGATATTTCTATATTCTTTGATGCGTGAACAGGAGCATCTTGTTTGCCGTTATGTCTGTCACTTTTCGTGACGATAATAGTATCTTCTTTTTAATTTTTAAATTTTGCATTGGTTTTAATGGTTTTAAACTTTTCGCATTTGCTGGGTTATTTATTCGGACATTAATCTGGTTAATGCCCTTCAGTGAGAGTCCTTTCCTTTTATGATTTTCAGCACTTCGTCAATGTCTTTATTCGCACTAATTATTTTATTCCGTGGCAATGTTTCTGAATTTCTTTCCACTGGTCTTAAGGGATTACTCCCTTGAGTATTTAATATACTGTGTAGCCTGGAGGTACACTGTAGGTGCGCTACGGAACGCGTTTACACTTTCGATTATTTACAATATTAATAATATTGTAAACAAAAAATAAAATAAAATTTAATTTTAATTTAATAAAATATAAGTTTTAGAATATTACTTCAATTATTGGTTTATCATATTGCTTATTTAGATATTAAATGCTTATAATGATTTACCCTTTATTCTAGCCGCCAGTACTTTTTAGTATTATTTTTGGGATTGTTGCTTACGTCGTAAGGGATTAATTTATACATATATTTTAGAGTATTGTCGTTCAGCACAATATTTGGATTGCATACAATTTTTTGTGTTGGATGCTTTTCTGTTGTAAAAAATGTGCATATTAATCGTTTTATTCATTAGTTGTTGCTTTTTTCCTTTCCGTTTTCCATTTTTTGCTTCATTTCTTGAAACTTCTGGCAACACCAAAGGGTGAGGAACGAGCTAACAAAAGCTTTTGCAATTGACGCAAAATGGTTTGTCGACTGTTGCGTCAGTTCATGAACACTCTCCTGAATTGCGTTGGAGATTACACTTAACGCATCTATATTCTAAATTGCAATTCAGCGCGATGTGACCTATCCTTTGACACTTTTCGCACTTCTTTTTCCAAGGAATCAGAGAACAGAGCACTACCATGATTTGTTTTCTTTCAGCGAATTAGCCAACAACTTTATAGTTTGTTTCCTGAAAAGTTCCCACGCCGTATTTCGCGCGAAAATAGATTCAACGTGCAAAAAATGTTTATTATTCGCGACTTTTTCGGTATAAAAATCCTGAATTTTGTTCGAAACGATTTCTATTATAGTTTTATACGGTGTATCGATTATCGTTGATGTGCCCTATCCTTTGACACCTTTCGCATTCCTTTTTCAAGGAATCAGAGAACAGAGCACTACCTTGATTTGTTTTCTTTCAGCGAATTAGCCAAAAACTTTATATTTTGTTTCCTGAAAAGTTCCCACGCCGTATTTCGCGCGAAAATAGATTCAACGTGCAAGAAATGTTTATTATTCGCGACTTTTTTGGTATAAAAATCCCGAGTTTTGTTCGAAACGATTTCTATTATAGTTTTACACAGTGTATAGATTATGATTATAGGAGGAGGCCTTGCGCATCTTACCTGATTATCGGCACTCTTCGATGGATTTTCTTACCCGTCGACATTTGTTGTCCTAATTTTCTTTGCGGATGGGGATGGTGTTGTTTTCGTTCCTTGAGGCTGGTTGTGGCTGCTGGACACACGGGCTGGCTTGAACTTGACCCGATTTTTGTCTACTGTTCGTGGTCCGTGGTCGCTGGAGTATTGTTGTCCGCAGCTGTTGGGTTTTCGTTCACCTTTGATGCCTTCATTGGCAGCTTCGCTTGGCTGGATAGCAAAGAACGAAGATTTCGCACGTTGTTTTATCGCTTGCTCTTCCTCCGATTGTTTCGAAAGAAACTCCACTGTTTTATTTCATTTTTCGATGACTTCTTGTAGTTGATTTCTCGCCTACTTCCTTTGTCGCGTTGGTAAAGCTGTCTTCTTCTTTGACGACATGTTTGTCAACTGCAGTGCCGATATTATCGTATTTCTTTTAATAATTAACTTTGTCACTGGCTTTAGTGTCTCTGTACTTTTTAATTTTGAAACTTTTTATTCGTGCATTTATCTTGTTTAATGCGCTTCTGTGTGAGTCTTTTTATTTTCATTCTTTTTAGTGCTTCATCGATGTTTTCACTTTCGGTATTTTTATCAATTCGTGCGTTTTTTCTAATTTGTTTTCCACTGTGTGCAAGGAATGGTTCTCTTGTGTGTTTGATGTACTATTTCTGTCTATTTCATTGGAATTATATCACTACACTATAGAAAGCGTTTCCGCTCTCGATATATTGCAAGTATATTCGTTCCGATAAAAGGATTCGACTGTGGTAGATTGGCTAATAAATACGTCCGTCATCCTAGAAAGTCTAGGCAAGAACGTGAAAGAAACCATTATACCATCGAGAACAATTTATTTACATTTTTGAGATCGCACTTAATTGACTAGTTTGCTCATATTTATTTAATTTAGATAATAGATTTCTATGATGATTTATACTTTTATTCGAGAAAATAATACTTCTTTGTATTATTTTTAGGCTTTTTGCTTACATCTAAAGGAGTTAATTTGAACATAAATTTTAGATTATGTACATCTGGCGCAGTGTTTTTATCGTATTGAATTTTTTTACCGCACATTTTTCTGTCATAATGATAAATTAAAGGGATGCTATTTTCATTTTGAATGAAACCCTCTTTGTCGAGGTACGTAAATGACTGCGCGCTGATGTGTAGCCTGAATATCTGATGTGTTCAAAATAGAGCGGGTTCGGGTATAATGAGCATGTTACTAGCGCGTTTGTCGAGTTTCTATCTAAATTGCACCGTTGGTTTCTGATTACTCAAAGTATAAATAGGTCTATTCTAATTATTTGAGCTTCTTTGTACAGAAAGTGTTTGCGGATAAATTTTGTAAAGTTGGATTTGAGTGTTCTGTATTTTCGCAGACATGCTCTTAGGCAATTTCGTTAAAAAAAACTTTAACCTCTTTCATAGTCGAAGCGCTGATATTAAACCATATTTGACAGTCATAAGGGATTATGGATCTTATTAGTATTTTGTAGCATAGTATTTTAACTGTTTTGCGAAGATTTTTGAAATGGAATAATCTTTTATTTACGAGTAAGGCTTTTTAATTTTATACAATATTTTGATGTTAATATGTTCGTTATGATTTAATTTAAAGTCTAGGCAAATACCTAGATAACGAACTATCAGTTTATGTTCGATTATAGTGCTTGCGTTGCCGGTCTGTGGATTGAAAATTTCTTTGAATTTAATCGTACGACTAACAATTAGTTTGCGGTTAATATTTTAGAGATCTATGACCTGAATAGAATTGGTTCACATATTGATAGGTTTATCTTATGTTTGCAGGTTTCGAAATATTTTTGTTTTTCTGTCCCTTTCTTTTCACGTATATTAACACTAGGTTTACGGGACCCGTCAATTTGATGGATCGGTTGCTCCAATTATTCGATATTAACAGATTTAATTAATTTATATTATGTCCGTTAATGTTGTGATTGTTTTGAAATAAAACCCATCTTTTTTTACTGAAAATACGTTGTTTCCTTTATCCTTAAATCTGATGGGTGTCCGTAGAAATAATTATACAAAAAACGCCCGTAAACCTAGTGTTAATAAGTCATTCGCAAATGATTTGTCCATGTTGTTTTTTAGGTTGTATATTTGTAGGAGATATTTTTCGTGAAATGTAATTCTGTTGTCTGTCAGGTAAAGGTCAATGTAACCATTACTTTCAGGGAATAAGGGGATTGCCATTCTACGTAGGTTTTGGTATTTGGTTTAACTAGTGCTATAAATTTAGCTCCATACTTCTTTTACTGTTGAGTGTGTTGTTTCAGGACGTGTGCTTTAAGTTTGGGTCTTCCACCAGTAAATGGAAATTGTTTGCGTGTCGAGGTTTAAGGTTCCGAATAAATATTTGAGCTCCTGCATGAATTCTTTTTTGTAGTTACTGTTACGTAAACTGTTACAAAAGAAGTGATTTAAATTGTTTGGAAGTCTAGATTCGATTATTGCTATTCGATTATTAATAATATTGATTATTATTTGAGACTTATATTCTGTAAATTTATATTAATGTACCTATTTTCGTACTTTGTCTTTTCTAATGATGATGGCTGTTCCTCCACCCTGTTTGAAAAAAGTTTTTAAGTTTCTAAATAATTTAAAGAATATTCTATTAAGCCATACAGTGTCGAATACTTTATCCACCTCTGAGAAGTAAGCACCAAGAAAACGTCTCCTGCGTTTCTGGCCTAACGGATGTCTAAAGTAAATTTGTTTATTACGTGAATTGTAAAGTGTTTAAATCTGAAAACAAACTGGCAGTCGGGAATTATGTTATGCTTTTCACAGTGTTTCCACAGGGATTTTATTCATCGCTATTTCAAGCAGTTTACTGATGATAAGTAATTAGCTAAGTAGACGGTAGTTAGAGTTGTCAATCAAGCCAGGAAATACTTTATTGTTAAGTTTACTGAAGATTGAGTATAATTTGTATCAGTTTGTGAAGTTGTTGCGCGGAAATGAGCTTTCATCCAGATTGTCGGCTGTGTAATTTGAAACAAAGTTACAAATCGTAGAATTGTTGGTTTCATCGGACGATTATTTATTTTATAACGTGTCTATTCTTTGTTTTATTATACTGGAGAATTTTCCCATGTAATCGTTTTATATATGTACTATTGAAAGCGAATATCTAGAATCTTTAATTTGTCTGTGGGATTACTTAGATTTTTGTTGTCTTTCTGCAGAGGGTTAATGTTTATGTCGACTTCTTGCAAAATATTTATTGTTTAGTAATACGATAGTCTTCTTTAGTTGAAACAATTCCAAAGAACGAAAGATGTAGCAGAATTGAGTTTTAAAGCAAACAAAATGAAAAGTGCAGACAGTAATATTTCAATAAATCAAAACCATGAATATCGGTTTATTGAAATATTTATAGTTTTTAGTATTTTTTCGCAAATCTTAGTTTGCAGAAAGTGTAAGGAAGACTACAGTTTCTATGAAGGACATTGCGGACTTGGCTTCAAAATCGTTACATGTTCGTGCGATGTAATAAAAATGTAATTTACACATAAAATTGCATTAAATTTCTTCTCACCACAAGAAGAACTAAAAGCGAAACAAATTTTTTGTACTTTATGATTATCTTTTTACACCTTAAAAGACCTTAACCAATAATTATTAATTATTAATAGATTTTTAAAAAGAAAATTGTATAAAAGTCACGTGCTTACATTGCTGTTACACTAGAAGTCTTAACTAGAACGATTCTAACAAATAGGAAAGGGTTATCATATATAATAAGAAAGTCGAAATTTCACAAGAAAAAAAAGGTAAAAAAAACAAGGAAGGAAAGGAAAGACAAAAGGATAGTCACATCTTTCGCCACTTTGAAACATTGAAATGTTTGTTTGAATTCTAGGCAAAAGTGTGACTGGGATTTACATATGTAACAATATGTGATAACTTTCTTTGTTAAATTTTTGGGCCCAAATGATTTTGAATTTTGATCATAATGTAGGAATAACTCCCATGAAAAGGATTTTACGAAGTGGTGTTAATGTTACTATAAAAAAAACCCAATGTTATCATAAACTATATAAAATATATGGACGATATTGATCGAGAGGATTAATATGCCTCGACATACCGATTTTGTAAGAAAGTCCTTGAAATGATGGCGTAAGATATTTCAGACAAGTTTAGTGATTTGTTCGATCAATTATATTTTTTATAAATCGATAAAAAAGCAAAGAAACGAATGGCCGCTGAGTCATCTGCAGTATATAAAAACTTTGGTCGATCTATTGAGAGGAGATTTCCGCCGGCCTCGCGATAGAGCTTCTTCTTCGACTTCTAGTTTCGATGAAATTCGATTGAATGGAAAGCTACGTGTCATTCTAACAGGAATTAAGAAGGATTGCTAGGTATTGCTCTCAGTGAAATAAGCTCAGCGAAATAAGACATCGAACAAAATATTACTGCGATACTTGCCCCGACAAGCCAGGAATGCATCTTGGCGATTATTTTATAAACTAATATAAAAAGTGTTGGATAAGTAGATCGGCAAATTACCCATACCATCATTGACGATACGCGTTTTGTCTTTATATAGAGTGCCTGTTACTCAGATGTTCTGTACGTGTCCTGAGAATCGTACCTAAGAAATGATCGAGTGTTAAAAAGTGTATTTCAAATTCATCCATTGTTAATATATGAAATATATTATTATAGATAAAGTGCAACGTGTAGGTAAATTGTTTTTAACCATAAAACCCCAATACAAAGCAATAATGCAATTATTAATATTTAACAAATGTTTTTCTTTCATACGTAAGGAACATAAAATATTTAAATATAATAGTTTTTTACGTGCATTTGTATGTGAAATTATTTTAAGTTGGTTGTAAAAAATTCACCAAATATGCGCAAAATTATTGGGCAGTCAAATTTCCTGCCATGATTCATCATTAAGAATTTAAATAGAGAATCATCTGGCGATAGCATGTAATACTTGTGTTTTATCTATCTTTTGTAGCATTCAGTTTTAATAAACTATGAAAGTATTAACACGTGCCTTGTTGTCCTATGAATTCTGAACTTAAAACCTAACAAAAAGCGTCTCAAGTTGCCCTTAAAACTTTAAACTCCAATAAGAAAGATCATATAGAATACTCTTAAGAAACTCTGGGAAATTGAAATGCAAAAAAGAAAAAGAATTATCTCACCGCAAAAACGACGCATATCTTAATTATATCACCAAGTTGATTACCGAAAGACGAAAACCGAGAAGAACATGGCAAAACTACAAATCACCTGGAAACAAAAGGCTTCTAAATATAACGACCAGGAGACTAAACTATTGGGTTGTCCGGAAAGTTCGTGCCGATTTTCGGTAGGTAGCGTGCGAGACCTGCCTGAATATATCACAATTATTGAAAACAAATGACACGTGTACATATTCTAAAAGAGATAACTTCAGCCATATTTGGAAAAAAGTTTGGTTACGATTCGTTAATTTTTATCAGTTTTGTACGCCTTAGAATATGGTGGTAAATAAAGTGCATTATAGGCATTTAATGCTTTTCTTTTTCCGAATGGGCAAAAATGCCACACAAGCGGCAAATAAGATATGCGCTGTTTATGGCGAGGATGCTGTAGCCGAAAAAACTGTGCGGAAGTGGTTTGCTCGGTTTAAAGCTGGAAATTTCGACCTTGAAGATCAAGAACGCCCAGGTAGGCCGTCCACCACAGACGAAGATATGATTAGAACAGAAATCGAGAATAGCCCATGCTCAACATTACGTCAATTAGCAGGAATGCTAAATAAATCAAAATCAACTATCCATGATCATACTGTGAAGCTTGGCTATGTAAACCGTCTTGATGTATGGGTTCCGCACGATTTAACGAAGAAAAATCTGTTGGACCGCGTCTCCATTTGCGACTTGCTTTACAAGCGCAACGAGGAGACGCCATTTCTGAAGCAATTAGTGACGGGGGATGAAAAATGGATAATTTATAAAAATGTTCAGCGTAAAAGGTCCTGGAGAAAGCGTGATGAACCACCTTTAGTCACCCCAAAAGCCGGTCTTCATTCGAAGAAGGTAATGCTCTGTATCTGGTGGGACTGGAAAGGAATCCTATATTATGAGCTTTTACCAAATAATGAAACAATAGATTCGGCAAAGTATTGCTCTCAATTAGATAAATTGAAGACATCAATTGAACAAAAACGTCCAGAAATTGCGAATCGGAAGGGCGTCGTGTTTCATCAGGACAATGCGCGACCTCGTGTGTCTTTGAGAACTCGGCAAAAATTGTTGGAGTTTGGTTGGGATGTTTTACCCCATCCACCGTATTCGCCAGACCTTGCGCCATCGGATTTCCACCTTTTCCGATCATTACAAAATTCCTTTAATGGAAAAAATTTCAACTCTTTGGTCGAGATAAAAACCCATTTGGACAATTCTTTTGCTGAAAAACCTGAGAGGCTCTGGAAGGACGGAATTCTCAAGCTGCATGAAAGATGAAGAAAGGTTGCGGAACAGAATAGTACCTATATAACTTAATAAATGTATACCAATATTTAAATGAGCTGCGTTTTAATTTTCCTAAAAATCAGCACGAACTTTCCGGACAACTCAATACCTTTTGTATTCGTTGAAAACTGAATCCTCTAACTACTACTTAACACGTTGAACGCGGCGTCGGTCCCTGAATGAACTTTGCATGTGGTCAGCCTCGGTCAGTGGGACCGACAGTATTAAAGCTAAAAGATAAATGAGTTGAAGTTAAAAGATAAAAGATAAAAATAAATTTTAATAAGCTTTATTAAAACATTCTAAGCAAAAGTGTGGTTGAGATTTACACATGTAACAAAATGTAATAACTTTCTTTGTTAAATTTTTGGCTATCTTAGGCCCAAATGATTTTAAATTTTGAACATAAAGCGAGAACAGTATTTCCGAACTTTATGAACGTTTCCTTCCTTTTTCAGTAATTTATGATGAATTTTTCTTTCCTGAATTGGAATTTGTTCATCTACTTGCCGTGTCAGTGCATCCACCAATTGTCTCCGAAATGAAACTGATATTTTTTGTCCTGTTACTTCTCGAAAGATGAACAGGGAATTTATAACAGTAGTGTTCAAACATAACTCAAAGGCTAACTTTTTATACCATTTGAGAAACCTATCGAAGTTACCGATTCGTCCATCTTGAATACCACCGAAAACATCTCAAAAACCTGAAAGAAAATTTCTCCCATAAGGAATTCATAAAGAGGCTGAGCTAGAAGTCCTCAAGAAAAAGCTAAAGCTTTCGGTTCACATTTCTCTGAGATTTTACTACCCTTTCTTACTACCTCTCAAGGTTTTTAAATGCAAGTTTCTCGAATACTTTCAATCACTTTATCAACTTTCCCCTGACATCAAACCATGTATGTATCACAAAAACCAATAAACCTAATAACCTCATCACTGGCAACATAATTAAAAAGCTTACAAAGAAATGTCTTTCTCTGCTACTTCTTCATTTAATGCAATAATGTGGCTTGACTACTTTCCTAACCGATGGAAAATTTTCCACATAGTCGTAGTAAGCAAACCCGGTAAGCCAGAACACAAGTTATTCTCTTATCGTTCTACAGATCTTCTACCAGCATTATCAAAAATATTCGAAAAATTACTTTTAATTCGTTTGACACCTGTACTAATAGGATCGAATATAATACCTGAACATTAATTCGGCTTTAGAAGCAAACATTCAGCCTTGCAACAAGTGAAAATAGACAATAGTCCACATAAGACAAGATTTGGAAGAGAAAAGATATTATTCTGCTGTTTTCTTAATATCAAACAAATATTCGACAAAATCTAGTATATTGATCTTCTCTACATATTAAAAAATCTGCTCTAATATAATCTTTATCCTATCCTCCAACCAGAGAATTGAAAATTAAGTTCTGCATACATATCTGTAATTACTTCTGCATACATATCTATCATATAGAGAATAGGAGCAGAATTCTTATTTCTAGCTGCAGTGAGAGCTATAAATTCCTAAAAAAACATCCATTCCAGAGACTGCGAAGAATATTTATCATTCAAGTTACTTTTACTCGTAGTGAACACTTTTGTCCAACTGAGATTGGCAGGAAACCAAGATCTTAGATCACAATAGAAAAAAAAATCAGCTATAACATAGACTATAAAATAAAATGTTTTTAATATAAACGAAAAGGAAACATAAATCATATTAAATCATATTGTAAGAACTTGCTCCATGCACGTCAGACGTTTAATCATTTTTATTGTCATATAGAGCACCTAAAAGAGGTATTTTATGTTTTCATAAACGTCACTGAAACACGAGTATTCATTATGCATGATCAACAACCAGTTCAACCATTATTAATAAAAATCTTAAGTTATTAAATTGTTAGTCGTTACAACTAAGAAGGAATGTAACTTACACTTTTGTAAGAACTAATTAATTGGTAAATTATTGCAACAAATTTCTCCTGTAAAATAATTCAAATAATAAAAAAAAAAAACATTTTGCATACGAAATTCTTTCATACTTGAAACTATTTTATATTTATACACTTTAGACGTTCCAATTTCACTAAATGTGACAATGGCCACGTTCGCAGATGATACAGCAATATTGGCCTCTCATAATGCATCTGCTGAAGCCTTTGAAAACCTACAAAAACATTTCCTTGGTATTTCAACCTGGTTTACTATATGAAACATTCAAGTGAACGAATCTACATCTAACCACATCACTTTCACCCTACGTAAAAATTGATTACTGATTTACATATTGATTAGTGATTTTCATAATACATATTTATGATTGATACTTGACGAAAGATCAAGATGAAAAAAACACATCAAGACCAAACATAATCAACTTAAATTGAAAGCAAAAAGCTACACTAATTGATAGGCAAGTGAACCGAGCGAAAGCTTAAAAACAAATTACTTATGTATAAATTTATACTTAAACCTGTTTGAACTTATGCCATTTAACTATGAAGTACAGCAACTCGAATATTGAAATATTAAAAAGATTCCCTCGGAGGAATTAATTGTAAAATATTTTAAGTTGATAAAAAAAAAGATATTTGCTCGTCAGTTTCTTTTTGCAGGTCTATCGTTTTTATCGGAATACATTTTCTTAAGTTCATTTCCAATTAACGTTTTCAAATTACTTGTGCTTATAGGTTCATTTTTGTAATTTCATTGCAAAATTCTATATTTACGCACACAAGT
The DNA here is from genome assembly GCA_002201625.1 of Euglossa dilemma. Classification (NCBI taxonomy): domain Eukaryota; kingdom Metazoa; phylum Arthropoda; class Insecta; order Hymenoptera; family Apidae; genus Euglossa; species Euglossa dilemma. The sequence continues at coordinate 150,304 of NIJG01000108.1, forward strand.
AAGAAGGAATTTCTATTAAAAAGTTTGCGATACTTCCACGGTGTTCGATGAAATATCGAATTAAAAAGATAAGTATATAGATTAATACCGATCCCGTTAAAAATTTATAGCAAACGATTTTTGTATGTATACTTACTGACTACGAGTTAAATATACAGTGAACAAAAAACAGTAGCACGTTATATTACAAAGGAATTCATCAATCCAAAAAGTTTTGATTTTAATGAAAAATTTTATTCGCATAGAGCATAATGAGTTCTATATAGCGCAATCCTTTTAAGGACAAGAAATATTTCCAAAGTAACAGCATTATATAATATTCCAGAATTTTTTCATAATAAAACGATAGAGCTTTAAAAATTAAATATTTTTTGTACGAAAAGTTTTGTCGTATCTTGTACTATTACCAAGTTATATTTAACACTAGATTTACGGGACCCGTCAATTTGACGGATGGGTGTTTCAATTATACGATATTAAAAGATTTAATTAACTTAAATTAAATCTGTTAATATTGCGATTGTTTGCAACGTAAACTCGTCGTTTGTTTTTTAAAGAAATTATGTGGTTTTCTTTACCCAAAATCTGACGGGTGTCTGTAGAAAAAGGTATACAAAAAAAAACCGTAAATCTAGTGTTAATAAAAGTGAAAAGATCAATAAGAAAAGATTATCTTTTGACGTCTGTGAGTAAAAGCATATAGTTTTCATCATCGGCTGATTCAAACGGTATAATTTCAAAACGACGCGTGTCACGGCAACAAAAAGTCATACGATGACAAATGGTTTTGTACACGGAGGAATGTCCTGTGTGCGATGTGAAAACGGAGGAATTTATCGACTCTTTTATTCCAACTTAGCTATATTATTCTGCTGGTCACTCTTAACTCAGATTTAAAATTCTGCATAACATTTCATAGTTCCATAATTTGTTCTTAATCCTACACTGATTACATTTTAAGCTAAAGTTATGCATACAGCTTAAGCCGAACCTATCTTTCCGAATATATTTTATTTTCATTAGTAATTCGTTTTGCTATATTATCCATATTTTTATGACTTTATACGTAGGTATAGTCAAATGACCCAACATATTTGATTACTCGCACTGCAATCCCGAGTACTTTGGATAATCGAACTATATCTATGAAATTGTACTAATCTGTACTAATCTAAACTATACATTGACTAATTGATCAATCTAATACTTAACTGTCAACGATAAATTTTAACAAAATATATACATATTCAGTATAATATCGGACATTCAGTAAATAATGGAAAAAGTTATGAAAACTACGCATAAATTTTGAAATGTATAACTCATCTAGTCGATATATTTCATCGTTATCTTTCTCGCATGACGATTATTTCAGTCTCAGATCGATGTCATGTCTATCAGAAAATTCCCAAAAATTGTTGTTAAGAGCAATAACTAATTTGTTAACTGTAATTTGCCAAGTTGCTTATGTGCAGTTACTCGTGAAGTTATTCAAACACTCGTATCCTCTGTATTTGACTAATGAAATACCCTTTCTGGATTTTTAAACTTTCAAAATGTTATCGCGCTCAAGGTAAAACACAAGTATTAAAATCATATGAGGAAAATTGTAAAAAAATCGAACAACAAATACAAAATTCGTAGAACTATCGAATGCCAACATATCGTTTATAGAAGTATATTTAAAATCTTTTTTTACACGATTCACAGTTACACGACTTCTTTCGCATGTTTTATTCACTTTACATTTTTTTTTCATTTCTCATGCGTTTCACAGTGATTTCCATAATTTCCTCGCACGTGTACAAGCGATAAAAGTGATTTTATTCGTTAAAACGAAAATGTTTTCGGTGAATGCATTTTCTATATCTTAAATTGCTTTTCGTAGAATTTTCGTTATTTTAACACAAACTTTATACTCACCTTATTGCAAATCAATTATTGCACGATTTTTTCCTTTTTTTTTTTACGCATTCGCGTAATGTTCGAAAACATAGAGGTAGAAGACATAAATAACGTAATTAACGTTAAAAACGATTTAGCTAACGCGTATACACAAGTTCCCAAACGTATTTAACCTATTGTCCTTTTTCAGATAAAGAAATTATTCTGTTTTTAAAGGAACATGCAGAAAAAAGCAGTGACAAATTTCCATTATTTTAAGTTGCCTATTTATATTATAATATCATATTATAAATAAGTAATTATAAGTATATATTCTCCTAGATGCATGTTGGATTTTTGCTAACACTTTCTTGATAACATCTGTAAGTTAACAAATCACAACAAATGAAACATGCACGAACGTTTTTTTAAATTTTTCTTATCCTTTCCTCTTTCTTTATTTTTTCACCGTTCATCCAATTACAACAGAGATTACTATTGCCCACTTACAGACGTACTGATCTAATTGAAAAAGTAAATCACGAGTTCGATTACTTTTGTAAACCGTAAGAGATATGTATGTTCACATACAATAGCTACAAATTTTATATTTATTTTTGGAATTTTTTACAATTGTACTCACATATTTTCGACACGTACATTTTACATTAGTTGCAATATTATTTTGATATTTTTGGTACACCGAGATTATTTTATCGAAACGCAAGCGTTTCGACCTCGATACTTCTGCAAGCGACTATTTATTGCAAAGAAAATAGGAAAATTAATTATGTCTTGTCATAAATCATTTTTTATTACAAATATTACAGATAACAAAGAATCGTTTATCTCGTAACGTGCTTTAGATAAGCTTGATAGACTATTGTGGGAAATCGTTTTTTTAACAGTACCGATCAACCAATCAGACCGTATCTAAACCTTCTCTATGTAAATGAGAAACACGTCGATACATTCGTTAACATCTCTCATTCGGAAAATGTCGGAAATAAATTTTGATATCGTGTGTTTCGTGGAATACTGGTAATTAAATCTGAACTAGGTTTCTAGAATAACGTTATTCCTGTTGTAGAATTTTGTTACAGAGTTGTTCGTTATAGCTTCAAATGTTTCGCTAATATTCGCCAGAAGATCGATTGAACAGTCTGTCAAGTTGATTTCTCTGTCTTTTTTCCCCGCTGATCGATTTCGCTATATTTCAAACAGCAGGAAAATAAATTCGTTTTATACAATATCCGAGTATTACCGTATAACTTGCAGATAAGTATTTATATCTCTTTTATTATTAATTATTTGTGAACGGTACGTATTAAGAAAACGTACACTAATTAATCATCTACAATGGTATTGCAATGGTCGACCATACAAATTGAAAATTAAGTAACACCTTATTTTATGTCGCAGTATCACGTTTCTCACACGATACGTTTACATTTACATAAGTTAAAGGGTTAAAAAGCAAATTAAAAGTCGATAAGATCGGTTAAGTTTTTAAGTTCACCCGTTACATATATTTCAAATCCCATCAACATTGATATGATTATAGAAGAAATTCTTGTATTCGGAACTATAATTTAAATATATATAATTTAAAGGTCAACATATTTAGACATACCTGTATTTACTTACAACGTATGGAATATAATCCACGATATTTACTTCAACAGAATTCTAGGTATGTAAACGTATCTTTACATTTGGAATATTTATGTTCATAAGCAGAATAAAATTTTTGCGTACAAGCTATTAAATAGCAAATATCCGTCATAAAACATTATTATATAAAGTGTGCACTACCTTTCTGCGTGTTTATTTGTTAGAAAAGCATAATAAAATAAATGAAACTAAATGAATCTGAAATACGTAACATTGAAGAAAGAACAAAATCCAATTACAAAAATATTAAGAGTTATAAACAGAAGTTGAAAAGTTATTACGAATTTCTAGACGTCCACAAAGTTTAATTTGAATGCAATATTCAGAGCAACGTCAAATTCGAAGATGACCGCGATATGAATCGCAAACAGTATTGGTGTAAATATTAACGTAAAAAATGGATACGATATTTTATTGCATTTGTAACAAAAGCAACTATAAATGAAACCTTGCTAAAGCAACATAAAACGTTCTGTAAACAATTCGCTAAAATGCATATAAATATAAAAATCAAATGGCGAAGATTTATATTTAGAGATAAAAAAAGTTCAATTTGGAGAAAAAGCAACCAATTTTTAATCCGTTGTAAAAAAAACTCGACGATCTTTGTGTTACAGAAAAGTAGTAATTAGAAGATTTCCTCCCAGAAAGTCAACAACATTTTTAAAACGATAAATAAAAAATCGTATGTGAATTAAAACGTAGAATTATTTTATTTTGGTATTCCACGTATCGTTGGGTAATTTTAAATTTGATGTATTAATTAATATCAATCTTTAGAAACTAATTAAACGCGACTGAGGTTCGCCTCTCGGGTGCAAAGGGTTAACCGATATTGGTTGCCGTGATAAAACGAAAATAAAATTTATGCCAGAAATGATGAATAGTAGGAGTAACGAAGAAATAAACACCTATGCTGCAAGAATTGCTGGTGATAAATATATTTTTCAGCAAGATAATGTCACAGTTCACACGGTGAAAATAGTAAAGGAGTAACTTTCTTCAGGAGATATTCGTGTTTTCGATTGGCTAGCAAGATCTCCTGACCTCAACGTTATCGAAAATTGTCGAAGACATCTTGCTAAAGAAATTTACAGAAATGACAGATAATTCGAAAATACTAACGATTCAAAATAGTGCATTCCACATAAGTGGAAGAATATAAATCAAGAAATTACTAAACGATTGCATAAATATTAGTCATCCCATAAGTTCATTCCGCGGTGATATTTACATTCTTCATCGCATTTTATAAACTATATCGATGATTAACGTCTTTGTCAACGAAATAGGAAGAAGTCGTAGAACAAAAGGGCGACTAAATTTTTTCTTAATATTTAAAAGTTTATTCGATGTATAATTTTAAATGATAAAAATAAAAACCGGCACGAATTTATGGGACGACCTAATATTTCCTAGAAACGAAGATCCAAATCGTTAAGTGTGAAGAAGGTGCTACTAAATGTTAAGCATTTAATAAATTATTCTTAAAGCGCGTTATCGCTAAGAATTCCATTTCTTTTTTTTTTTTTCAATAAAGATAGATTAATGAAGTTTTATTTTATTTCATATACTAACGAAATCATTCTGAAAATAAACGTGTATGAAAAAGTTAAACTTGTAATACTTATTGAAAGATAATTATTATACAACCCTCGGCAGAAAATTTTTGATCATATACACCGTTGAAATATACATGAAGTCAATAATCGCGACACCTGTTGATTTTTATACGAAGATCGAGTTTTACGTCACTCTTGACATTTGTAAGACGTACACTGATACATATCGATTACTTTTTATTAAATAGCTATGTGAGTAGACTTTGTAGAGAGAGCATGTATCCAAAGCCAAAATGTATTTTGTATTGCATAAAAAGAGAACTCCAATGATTTAGAATTATAAAATGTTATTGAATATAATTAAAACAAATAAAAAATGTACGGAAGTATCATAGGAAGTAATTAACAAAATGACGCAAAGTTTCATTTATTTCCAAAGACAACGTAGCAAGATTTCTAGCAAAATTCCATTTCTACAGATTTAAGGAGCTTTATCTTCTTTTCCTCGTAAGAATATTTTAGTCCGAGCTACGGCGCAATAAAGAATCTTGTCAGAAATTTTAATTTCGCAAAGAGCGATATCGCGCAAAATGAAATTACATTGGATTATAAAATTTCGTAACAGAGCAAAGGATAATTCATGACAAGGTAAATCGTGAAGAGCGTCAAATGGAAATAGCATTGGATATTTTGGCTATTTTTGAGTAAAAAATATGATGCAGTATACAATTGAATAGCGCTCTATTCCTATACACAAAATACCAACACTTTATATTAATATCGAAATAAAGTTTATACAAAAAGGCAGCACAGTACACTTTTTAAATAAAACCAAGTGTTAGAACTGTAGAGAAACGTTTTACCGAGAAATATAGTTTATAGTATGATCCGTTTTCGAAAGAAAACGGGAGAATCGCTTTACATATTTCTTTCTTCTTCGCCACTTCTCTTTTTCTCTCTCATTGTTGGAAAATAATTTGAACGCGTGTAGGTCGGCAGCGTTCAGGCACGTATGCCATCATAATGGTTTCGCGAACACGAGCGAGTGAAGTGAACAGCTCGAGCGTTATTGGAGCACATAGCAGTGGCCCTTGGCTTTGAACGCGTGCGTGTGACATACAATGAAATCCAAGCTTTTTCTTTTATTCCTTTATTTTCCTTTTCATATTAATATTTGTTCACTCCTCAACAAAGACTACTATGCAATTTTTTCAGTATACGCGATACATAGCGTATTTACATTTAATCCGAACGAGCAGCGTGAAACGTTTCTTTCATCGTTTGCTTGCCTCGTTCTTTCGCATCGCAAGACTCGTAACAATTCAAAATATCCATTACAAAATCCGTTTTTCTTTTGAATAAACGACTAGGAAAAAATAACGGCTGATCTTCGAATCGCTTTACAAAATTTCAATGATATTTCTGGAAGTTCATTTACCCAAAAGATATAATGCTCACCAACGAAATGCATTTTACGGAAAGATCTTAAAATTCTTCGCCATGAATTTTATCAGTTCAACCATCCGGTCAACACTTCTCACGCTGGATTTTTTAATTAGGGCTTTTATTAATCACGATGTTATATTTAGATTTAGCAAAGATTAATTTCAAACAGAGACAATGATGGTTGCATTTCTTTCGCGCAACTTTATGATTTTAATAATATACTATCTCTATCAATACAGAGTGATTCGTTCGCTAGTGGACTCAGAGGCAGTGCATCATCTATTTAAGAAACCATAACACTCGAAATTTTACAGCTCACAGATATTCGCATGCAAATATAACGGTTTGCAGATATTCATTGAGTTACCGTGTATGGATACAGGATCTCTGCTTCGATGTTTAGCTGCGTTTAGGCAGCGGAAATGAGTCGATTAACGACAGAATCATCCTGTACGTGCATAAATAATAGATACAGTCGTTAAAATGCGACTCAACGGTTTATAGGTTAATACTACCCTCCAAAAATCACAATACGTGGGCGTGATTCATGCCGTCTTTTGTCTTTCTCGAATGGCCTTACAAACACGATACTTATGAAACTTTCTCTCTTAATAGTTTTCTCTTTCTTTTTTCGTAAAAAGACAGAGTGATTAAAGACACTATAGTTCATTATTTGCTATACGTATTCTATCGTTAAACATTTCTGTATACCGTGAACCACGCTGTCTATGCAGTATCCGGACGCTGCAGATGAAATGTTTAAACATTAAAAATAAGCAATTAAATGCGAGATTTCAAAACAATTTTATATCAATAACAATATCTGTACAGGTATGTCGATAATGCACACCAAGTTTGATAAACAAATAACAATGTTAACAATAATTACAAGAGATCGAAAATGTCAAGTATTTAAACGCCACAAAACTATTGGAGCGATTTCATAATTCCATATTATTTGTCAAACAAATATAAATATAAGATTTTAATAATTAGTTAAATAATTTTGTTAGTTGATCGCAGGCTTTTATTGCATTTTGCAGTCGTCATTGCATACTATGCACTAAATTTTCAGTAAGACTTTTGTCAATGTTGTCCTAAATATCGAAAATTTATTCTTTTAGCGTTGTCTTTGAATTTGCGGAATTGAATTTTTTACGCATCAAATGTCTGTCAGATTTATTATATACTATCATTATACTTGTATATTGCTAATGATATAAAATCATTTTGGAATTTTTAATATAACTGCCTCTTTCAATTTGTAAACCTTTCATCTCACACTGTTCTGATACTTTTGTGACTCATTGCATGTATGCGTGTGTTTCTTTCCAAATACACAAATAAAGTTCATCCTTTTGTAAAAGTGGATATATATACATATATATTTCTGAATTCTCGAATGAATTCATACTTCATTAAAGCTTTAAAATCGATATTACATACGTATTTCAGTTTCCTGTGTGTTGAAATGTGCGTGATTTAAAAGAATTATATTTGCGCGTATGATTGAAGCATGAAAGAGAAAGAGAGGGCGGAGAGGGTTTGCCTATATCTGATCGGCTGGTTCTAGATTATTCTGTACGATTCGATTGTTTGACAGGCTTCCCGGGTGTGAGTGACACGTGACATTCTTTGTGTAACTGTGTTGGGAAAGAGTGTGTCGAAGCGTGCGAGAAGAAGAATTATTACAAAAGCGAAATTAATTTTTATTCGTTTATTTCGTTATTTTCTTATTATATATCCGAGTCGTTTGCCTTTAAAAAGACAGTGGAAGACTGGTGATGTGACAAATTTTCCATGTATTTATATAAAACAGAAATATTTATTAATACTGACAATCTCAGTCACAAATGAATAATTATTTTCGAAAGTCGGATAAATTCTCTTTGATAGATAAACATACGAATATGTTGTCTATAATCTGTTCCAACAAAAATTCCGTTCAAGATTATACTTAACACATTGACTGCCAATTACGAGATATCTCGTAGTAAGCGTTTGTACCAAAACTGCCAGCTATGAGATATCTCATAGTCGGTGCTTAGTTTAGATTGGCTACAAATGACTATTTGAGTTAGAAGCTATTAGAAAGGATGAATGAAAAATGTATATAGTGTAGAACATATTGATTATCAATTTTTATTCATAAAATTATTATTAAAACTATTAAAATTATAACTTAGACGATTATTACGTTTAGCCGTAATAGGTTTCAATTACTAAGTTTCATCATATTACGGACAACGACACATTACCAGCAAGGGATCTAGAACAAGGGACCATAAATATGACCCAGTGACAAAATTTGAACCTATTGTTATCCATGTAAATAATAAATTCAAATTTCATTATTCACCTAATCAGCATTTGAGGATAAACGAATCGTTAGTAATTTGTGTAAGCCATCAGACTGCATTAAGAAATAAAATGTTCGATCGACCATTAACACCAGGTTTACGAACGGTTTTTGTATATCTACCTTTATGGAGACCCATTAGATTTACGAGTAAAGAAAACCACGTATTTTCTTTAAAACAAAGACCATGAGTTTCATTTCAAAACAATTACGATATTGACAAACTTAATATATGTTGATTAAATCTGTGAACATTGTATTATTAAAATAACTCACCCGTCAAATTGACGGGTTCCGTAAACCTAGTGTTAAGAATGTCGATGCATCAGTTATGCTTTGGGGATGGTTCCTCTAAAACTGTAATTGGGGAAATAGTTAAAATTGAGGAAAGAATCACTGGTACTGATTAAAAATTTTACAAAAGATAGGGAAAAACTTGTGCGCAAAAAATATAGATAGACGAGCCACGTAATTCGAAATCAGGAAATAGAATAGAATATACAATGTTAAGATGGTAACTGCAAATCACAATCTGTGTATTAGAAGTTTGCGTATCTAGAGATAGTTATGACATCTAGTCGGCGGTTGACTTTTTGGGCGTATTTTCTTTTCTCATTCGCTCTAACATTAACGCAGAGACCAGAGAACCGTTGTACGTACTTTATAACACGTATTTTGCAATAAAAAATTATAAAAGTAATACCACTACGAGTGATTTATTAAATCAAAGAACTCTAACATACAATATTGTCGAGTTGAAGGATTAATAGCCACAGAATAGATAGTCGAACTCAACGCTTGAAAAGTGTCACGCATGAAGAAAAACGGATCATTTAACTCATTCGAGACGACGATTTTTTTCGAACACGGTCCTCAGGAGCGAAGAAAAGAAAAACTTATTAGGGCGTTTTATTAACCACTTGCGCTGGCAAAAAATTTACCGACGCGTATACCAGAACGGTCCAGTGTAACTCGCTAAGAAGCGTCACACAGTGTTTGATGCCGCACTTTTGCTTTCCATTTTAGAATTTGGGTTAAATATTGATAACTGTTCACTATGCAGTGCAACGATTATCTGTGCTCTGGCAACAAAATTTCTCATCTTTGCTATCAAAAAACTGAATTAACCACTTGTGCTGGAAAGACGTGCCACGCACGTCGTTTTTGTTTCTGTAACAATCGCATGAAGACGTACATACCACATCGTTGGCGATTCTGCGACAAAAGCATTACGACGTGCGTGACACGTCTTTCGAGCGCAAGTGGTTAAAATAAAACCATGGCACCCAGGGCAAAACGCGCGATATGACGGCTATGGCCGTCCGATATTTGGATCTATGTAGGCAAATGACGGCTATACTCATGCACATTTTAATCAATAAAAAAAGAACAGCGTTAGTTCGAAGTGAAAAAATGACACGATGGGCAAATGACAGTTAAGTCAAGAGTTTTTTTGGAAAAACTGTGGTCAAATGTGATAATTTTCACTTCCAAACATACAACTTACATTCGATTTCATCTGGCAATCATAAACAATTGAAAAAAATGTGTTTCTGAGAACGATCGTCAAATGAAAAGTGTGCGGCAACGTTAAATTAATAATTAATTTCGTATACATTTTGTTAAATTTTTGTTTCCTGCATTTCATTTTTGTTCTTCGTAATAAAAAGCATTTCACGGATGAGAATAATTACTAAAAAAATAATAACAAAGATAAACACATTTAAATAATAAAATCATGAAACGTTTGCACTTTAACCCTTTGTGGTCGGTGTCCCCGTTACAGGGACATTTTTAAATCGTAAAAGTCGACTTTAGAACATTACTGAGATTTTAAATTATGTATTCTTACGTGTTATAAGTAGTATTAAACGCAACAAATTGGTTTTAACAAATACCGTGCGCTTTGATATCTATATATTGACTTTAAATTCTTGTACGAAAAAGTAACTACGAAACTGCCGACTGCAAAGGGTTAATCAATTCGTTCCAACCTTTGTTTTCCTTATAGCCACCTTATAGCATGTTACCGATACATCGTGTAAGCATGAGTCATAGGTATAACGAACTTTTTCGATCCAAAACAGAGGTCGAATGATACCCACGAGCGAGTCGGTAGTAAACACCGATACAATAACATATTTAGCAGAACGTCCTTTTTTTTCTGAATTTGTCGTTGAGTCACGTTCCCTCAGTCCTTTCGCTCACCATCGAAATACAATTTCTATATTATCGATATTTATCCGCATCGACTATCCCAATTCTACTCGTCACGTCGCCAGAGGGCCCCAAACAGCAAATCGGCCCATGCAATTATTAATTCCGATTGCTGATTAATTCGGAAGAAAAAAGAAAAAAAGAAGAAATAGGCGGCAATGTTAGAAAGATCTAATTATAATATAAATTTAAATATGGACCGTTTATTTGGAAAGTGGTGTGTCCTATTTAAAAAAAAAATGAGATATAACGTAATTTATGCTTCATTTAGTGTAAACTTTTTGTTTATATCTAGTTAGAATTTAACCCTTAACGAACGAATGCCGCCATACTCGCGACATTATAAATATTCTAAAAAAATCGAATACCGCCATACACGCGGCATGACGTGATATTTTAGGAAATCTGTTAGGTTTGGCCTTATTTATACATGCAACAATTAAGGGCGATCGGCAATTGTTTTTTGTCGTGCTCTGGAACGCATTCCTCTCATTCCTCTCCGAGGATTCAGCGAAAATACATCGTTTTATATGCGGTCAATAAAGTTTGTTATCGTCATTTTCGGAGGAAGGCGGGAAACACGTAATTATTGCGATACTTGTAGTAAGAAACCTGGTATTCACATTGGGGACTGTTGGGAGAAGTACCACACCCAAAAAAAATATAAGTAATTTTGTATAAATATATCGTTAATCTATAAAAAATAAATTTATAAATGTATACAAATCTATACATTACATACACGCATCTATTTGTTTATTTCAATTCCTATTATTTTTCTGAAATTTTCACTTCGGTATTCTTTTGTACGGATATATCTGTTCATATACTACCTATTATTACTGTAAGTTTTCATAAAATCAAATAAAGCGATATTAATTATGCATCTTTTCTCGCTCTGGAAACGAAGCACTTAATTTCCTAAAAATCCGTCGACTTACTGGTCATAGTATTAGAAAAATACGCTCGTTCGTTAAGGGTTAATATCAGAAAAAATGCCAATGCTTTGTTCAATTTAAAGTCGGCCGGTAAAAGAAATTGCGTAACCATTGATTAGGAAAGCGGTGTAAGTCTAATTTCCATAAACAGGTGGTGGGGTTACATACGAAAAATATAAGGATACGCAGCAGCTATTACTTTATATATCTCCTGTGTATCATGAATATCCAGCTCGGGCTCGTCCCTTTGTGCTGACGCGAGTGCCGTATGATCAAACGCTTTCGAGATCGCCCCAACGCGGGACAATGCATCGGCAACTAGGTTTTCGAATCCTTTTACATGTTGGATATCCGTTGTGAATTGACTGATGTAATCTAAGTGTCTAAACTGTCGGGGCCACCAGTTGAAGGTGGAGGAAATGTGAGGTTTGAATAAACTCGCCGTGATTCCTGGGGTAAAACTATATTTCGAGTGCGGAGGATAGGAACCGATATACCTGGTTGTAAAGACATAAACCAGGTCCCCATTGACCTGAAGACCTCGACGTCACGAAGGAAAGGAAAAACCCAAAAA
>NIJG01000108.1:165797-184042 GCA_002201625.1 Euglossa dilemma
GTGATATTTGTTATTTCAAAATTGAAATTAAATGATATTTACAATTGACTAATTATGAAATGGTGTATGTCCATTTGAAACCTGGAAATTTGATACTATTTTAATTAAATTCGCCTAAAAGAAATTTATATATTCAAATTCCATATTGATAAATTAGTACAAACATTCCCAGACTTCACATAATTAACCTATATCTTTTAACTGTCAGATCTGCTAACATTCAATTTTCTCGAAACCAAAGAAAATGGACTACACCACTTTCAAAATAAATGGTCCATATAATAATTCGATCTTTAATCGTGCAATAGTAGCCTTGGTTTATAAAGTCGCATGATCTTTAGAAGCTCCCCTTTCTCTCCCTCTATCTAAATCTACGTAGTAATAATAAACCAATTTTCTTGTGCTCTTCGTGAAAATCTTCCTTTTTAGCTGTAACCTTTTCAAAGTTTAACACGTTGAATGTCAAGTAAGTTTTACAGAGTTTGCCCGTGGCGCTACGATGAATTTTATAATACATGTGATGCTGAACTATTATTCTTAACAAATAAATTCCAGTGTGTAACCATATTTCACACGTTAGTTGTCACGGGGGTCACCGGTGACCCCCACTGGAGTGCGGTTTCGTGCAGCTCATTTACTTTTTATCCAAATTATATATTTCTATGCTAATTTGGGCGCGCCGGTGACCGGTGGCCCCCACGGCGCCATCGCCAAGTTGAGTGCCTGTCACCGGTGACTTCCGTGGCATTCAACGTATTAACAGGCGAGAGTATGAAATGGTCAGTTAAATACTTTATTAACCCTGCCGCCTGCTGCACCGGAGTCATTTTTCGCCCATGTTGAGAGCCACTCAAATGCGATAACGCACACAGTGATAGGAGCTGTTTATGTTAAGTGAAAAGTGACTCGCACTAACACACGTACAGGTGGCCCTCGACTTTCGCACATTCTACTTCCGCAGAAATCGCTATTTCGCATATTGATGAAATCTATTCTTCAAACTCCCTTTACCAACTGTTCAATAACTTTTCGTTTATTTATTACAGCAATCATAAATTCCCTCTTTTAATTTATATCCGAGTTTCAATTCTGTTTTCACTAGACAATCGTCTATCTCTCGATTATATTTCTACTCTCGCCATATTCGAATCTGTTCCAAAAAATTCTTTACCTACGATTTCCACTCTCCAAACTCAATTTTTCACCTTACATCGACACCGTTATTCACTACGTCTAAAAACACGGAAGGATGACACGCATGCTACTCGAATCTTGCGATCAAAACCGCTTCTGCTCGTTTCCAATTCGACTTCAAAATTCTTACGCACATTCTACTTCTGCAGAATTCGCTATTTCGCACATTGATGAAATTTGTCATCGTACGAAATCTATTCCTTAAATTCCCTTTACCAATTTTTCAATAACTATTCGTTTATTTATTATAGCAATCATAAATTCCATCTTTTAATTTATATCCGAGTTTCAATTCTATTTTCACTAGGCAATCGTCTATCTCTTGATTATATTTCTACTCTCGCCATATTCGAATCTGTTCCAAAAAATTCTTTACCTACGATTTCTACTCTCCAAACACAATTTTTCACCTTACATCGACACCATTATTCACTACGTATAAAAACACGGAAGGATCACACGTATGCTACTCGAATCTTGCGATCAAAACCGCTTCTGCTCGTTTCCAATTCGACTTCAAAATTCTTACGCACATTCTACTTCCGCAGAATTCGCTATTTCGCACATTGATGAAATTTGTCATCGTACGAAATCTATTCCTTAAATTCCCTTTACCAATTGTTCAATAACTATTCGTTTATTTATTATAGCAATCATAAATTCCCTCTTTTAATTTATATCCGAGTTACAATTCTATTTTCACTAGGCAATCGTCTATCTCTTGATTATATTTCTACTCTCGCCATATTCGAATCTGATCCAAAAAATTCTTTACCTACGATTTCTACTCTCCAAACTCAATTTTTCACCTTACATCGACACCGTTATTCACTACGTATAAAAACACGGAAGGATCACACGTATGCTACTCGAATCTTGCGGTCAAAATCGCTCCTGCTCGTTTTCAATTCGACTTCAAAAATTCTTTCGCACATTCTACGTCCGCACATTTTTAAAAATTCAACTTTCCAAGCCTTTGCACTCGAGCAGGCTACAATTCGTGCATCGTCGCGTCGCGTTTTGGAATTACCAGCGAATTTTTAGGGGTTGTATGGTCGTCGCGCATACGCTCCATATGTACCCGCTAAATTAACATCGGGCAACCGTTTGAAATAGTACATGAGCAAGGAGAAGAGCTGACAGGCCTCGAACGGTAGACTACAACCGATTCGAACAACGATCGTCCGATAATTCGCGAGAAATTGTGTTAAAGCGACTTAGCGATAAGGTCGGATGCGAAGGATCGATCGTAGAATCGATTGACCGTTGCAGTTCGAAGTCAAGATGACCACTCGCATCTGACTCGTGGGTTATAATCAGAGGTCGAGAGAACGACTGTTATAGTAGAAAGTAAAGTGAAAACTGTTTCGTTAGAAGCGAAGACTGACTGCTCGATTTTTCCGATCGAACCGAGGAAAATCGGAAGTTTGTTAAAAGACACGTTAAAAAATTCTTTTTTTTTTGCTATTCGTGGTCTTCCGGGCCCATCTTTGTTCCGCGACGGAATATGCGTCTTGACAAATTTTTTACTATCATGGAAGAACGCGATCCCAATGGAGAACGTGTATCTCGAGTACGTAGAGCAATTCGAAAAGACATGGCGTGTTATAGGAATTTTTATCGAGAAAAGAGACAAAGGTTTAGTATTTTACTAACTCTCGACAAATTTGTAAAGAAAATACCCGAAAGCATTTAAACACGCCTCTTTAACTTCATTATGTATGCATGTTGATAAATGAAAACTTTAAAACACAGTTTTCGGTGGATATTTTTTTACATGTCTCTACTCTCGAACATGCAACATACGCACATGTTTTCAAGAACCAATTGTGTACGAAAGAGGGCCTAATGTATGTCATGGGACTAACGTGCCGAAATAACGAAGTCTGTATCCAAAAAGTCAATTTCTAGCAACTCTGAGGAAGAAAGGCAAGTGCAGCAAATAGAAGCAATTTTTTATTTCAAAGTTTATTTTATATTTTAGTGTTTTTATTATTGTTTTCGTATTTTAGTATTTAGTGTTTAATAGTTTTTACTATTTTTGTTCTTAGCATTGAACGCTATTTTAATATTGTACAATTTTTATTATTAATTTACTGTATTTATTATTATTTTATTCTTCATATTCTTTTTTCCGTTCTTTCTTTTTGTTTACGCAATGTCTTCATTATCAACGAGCAATCTTTCTGTCTTCTTTCTTTCAATTTATGTAAAACGTTTCTAACAGCGAAGAATTATTAGACGAGGAAAGTGATGGGAAGTTAAATATATAATAAATATAATATAACTTTTTTGTTCATTCGATTATTATTTCTTCCTATGAGTTTCTAGTCATGTTCCTACAGGAATCGGGTGTCTGTCACTGTGTTGATACAATATCGGTGAGAACCTCGGTCTCGAGTGACAACACTGTATTAGTCAATATCTGTGAGACTCTCAGACGACCCTAAATATGATTAGTGAAATATCCATGTGAGTCAAAAGTGACTTCAACACCGGCCGCAGAACTTCAGATAAAGTTAATCAGTAGATTAAAGAGATACGATTTTTCACGAGTTCAAGTCAAATAAGGGTGTGAAGATCCTCTCCATGGGGTTGTTCGATATGTTTTGTACGTCTTTATTTCCTAAAGCTGATATGACTAAGTTTTTCAAAGAAAAAGAGTTAGTGTAGAGAAAAGATATTAAAAGTAGAACACGTGTGCTATAGAGTACTCAAAGAAACAAAAGATATATAATTTAGTTGTTATTTTATCATTTATTGTTTCATTTAAATTTTACAGTTAGCCTTTCTACAAATGCACGAATAGTACTTGAATAAATAGACCGAATAGAAGGACACAGTGATAAAAATTATTTCATAACCTAAACAGGATGTCTTGTGGTTTCTTTGGTGCTGCTAGTTGGTATCCTGTCAACGCCTTGCTATGATAAGTAGCAGATAGAAAGAATACACGGAATGGACGCGTTTCGTCCTGGGTCTGCTAGTAGACTCGCCAGTAAGGCTTTGTAACAGAGCCAGCCTTAAATATTGGACAGTTTAAGCAGGATAGAATCTTGTATTTATGGAAGTCGAGGATTCACTAATGAATTGCGAGAAAGCTGTAACCTCCAGCTAACGGTGAGGATGGGACAGTCGATCGCTTCGAGAGAAAATTTGTAACGTCGTACCCGACGATGCTAAGTGTCTAAACAGTTTTGGGCCTTTTTTAACACTATGCCGTCCGCACGTTTATTCTAGATTTTTTCATGTCGCGCCGGTAGAACTGACTTACATCATTTCGCTTTTCACCGGCGGTTTTTTGAGATTTTTGTTTACTAGTATTATCGTCAGTTCCCACGTCTCAATCCTGTCCCTCCATTTTCTCGAAATTGTGAGAGGTAAATAAGTACAAGATTTTTTTGTAACCACTAACACTTAACCGATAGTTTTCGCATGGCACCAATGTGGAACCACCGGACGTCATAGCGTTAAGAATATTTATTATTATTTATTCGTTTTTAAACTTCGTACGAGCCGTGTGGCGTTTCTCTCTCGGTGCACCTCAACTACACGTCTTGGAAGACAAAGCGTTTTATCTAATTGGAAAAAGGAATGCACGAGCAATCTGTCCCGAGCCGCATTGTGAAAAGGTCAATTTGTATTTGGTCGCGTCGGTTCGTCGTAGAGACCGACGGGATAAGAGTTGCAACCGCAAATAAGCGAAGTTCTCAATATCCCACGATATCTCCTCAAATTAGCGTTAGAAAGGAACTAGATTTTTTTGTTTACGACAGAAATAGGAGGGGAGTAGAAGTCTGCAACAGCATGCGTGTGACGTGGATTGAGAGAGTGACAAGATTGGTAATGGTGATGTAATACAGGTGTGCTAAGCGTAGTCGTGTGCAATGCTTTCTTCCTTTACCGAACATAATACGAAATACCGTGTTCTTATATAGAAAAAGAAAAAGGCAGCAAATTTTCGTTTTCCGACAACAAACTAGTTCCATTTTACCGATGAACTTTATATCTCAATTCGCCACACGATTTCTCTCTTTAAATAATGCTTTTACTTTCCAAGATTCTTAAGATAAAAGCGTTGTATCTTGAGGAAATTAAAATATCGCCAACATAAATAATAATTCATTTTAATATCTTCAAGATACAACGCTTTTATCTTAAGAATCTTAAGTAGCATTATTTAAAGAGAGAAATAAGAAGGAAGAAAGGCGAATTTTGCTACGTGAAACAAGGTGAATATATGTAGAATTTTGCACAGATTTGGATTATAGGACTCAAAAAATTCTAGCATCAAGTATATTTGAAATGAGTAAATTCCAGAGCAAGTGTAGCGGCAAGTGTTGAAATCTTAAGCCAACGTAACAAACAGACTAGAAAGTGTGATTGGACAGAAATGGAAAGCTAGAAGAGAATGGTAGGGTTACAAGCTGAGTGTAAAGATAACTTTATCATCCCCGAAGTACTCTAGAGTCAATTCTGAATTAACAGGATACTTCTCCATATCCTTCCCTACTGCATTATCCGAAATAAATCACAGTTCATCGATAGCCCATTTTAAGTCAACTAATATTTTCCAAAACATACTCCTTCCCTATCACAGCAGGACCTCGTATATATAGCCCAACCCAAACACAAAATAAAGATTTTATTTTGTACAGTTCAACTTTCGAGTGTCATACTTAAGAAGAGTGCAGTGTGATTTTAGATACCGTTAAGATGCTTTATTATGGTGAATCCTCTTGTTTTGTGTACTAATTTTTTCATGCTTTTAATGCGAATCACATTCACCATTCGATGACACTTCTTCCCATAGAAATTCTAAAGTTTCGGCTATACTCGTTAAATTGTCCTCTATTTCACTGTCATCTTCTGATTCTGATCGAGAACTTGTTACTGATTGTGGTTCCATTCGTACTTTGGGAATGACAAGTAAATCTCTCACTTCTTCAGCAAGTCATAATTTCCATTTATTCAATCATAATTATAGTTTCATAGTTAAAATAACTGGATCCGAACTATTCATTGTTCCGTAAAATATATCTTGAAGATTAACCTTGCGATTATGTTTTCTACTATGAAATTCTCTGTAGTTCTTGTAATATTTGTTTCACGCTTCAAATCCTTCTTCTCCAAACATTTCAACTGACAATACGCACTATAAATGTGAATTTTATACATAGTCAACGGCATTGGGTACAAATTATATTGTAACGGCCATAGGGATGTACAAATATTAACGTTTGGCGTGCAAATGGTGAAGAAGGTTTATGGAACGCGACCTTTCGTGGTTTTGAGTAAGTCGTCTTTTCTTTAGCGAAAAGAAATTACGCTGATATTAGGGTAAAAACCAGCCTTCAGGCTTAGTCATTTGCGGCCTCAATAGTTAATGCGCGTGCCATACATCCTTGGCTTTTCCGAAAGGCCCACAAGTCACGGCAGGCAAGCCACTTACTCCCGCAGGAAAACCCACCATTACCCTTCCTTTCGGGAACATAAAGGAAAACGCGAGAAAAGTAGGAGGCCAAAAAGGCCCTGAATTGGTGAATGAACTGACGAGTGCATTAACCAATCAGGGGTGACTTCTTTTTTCACAATGTGGGACACGCGTCTGTTCCGTGGGGCGACGTGCATCACGATGGGTTGTGGCCACCACTTGAAACTTTGGCGCTTCCATACTATCACCGTCATGCCACAAGTGGATAAATAACAAACTAATCATTATTACCAAAGTCACACAGCCACTCTATACACGCACTCTCACTTCATCTCCGATTATAGACTAGCTCACACGCTACAGCTTTAGACCCATAATTTTTATACCATTTTGTATTTGCCACGTTTTTATTGTATATTTTATATTACGTTTTCATGTGTCTGTTATTAAATAAATAAGTAAATATATATAAAATATAATTCACCTCATTCACATAATTAAATTTCGATGGCCATAAACGCTATGGGATCACACTTGTATTTCACAAAATAGGTAGAATAGGTGAAAAATAAACCTACAGAATAGGTTTATTTTTCAATTCTCAACTTTATAAACAGATATTTAATATTAAAAACATAACAATTCAATATTATAAACATAACATAATTATTTAATTTTTTTATGTAATTTTTAAAAACTTGTTGGGCAGAGTGCCGGTTGGCCCTTACATCGATTATGAAAACAGACCTCTACTGTTTGAGAAAAATGGAATAAAGTATTCCAAAATTAGGGACAAAACTGATCCGGTCAGGTTTACTTAACATTTACAGGTATATGCAAATTGATGTTGGAAAACTATAGTATATCAATGTATTAGTTGAAGTCCACGGAATTTACTGAATCCAACGGGAATCGTATCGCTTTAGTCTTGGGTTGTCCGGAAAGCTCGTGCCGATTTTCGGTAGGTAGCGTGAGAGACTTGACTGAATATATCACAATTATTGAAAACAAATGACACGTGTACATATTCTAAAAGAGATAACTTCAGCCATATTTGGAAAAAAGTTTGGTTACGATTCGTTAATTTTTATCAGTTTTGTACGCCTTAGAATATGGTGGTAAATAAAGTGCATTATAGGCATTTAATGCTTTTCCTTTTCCGAAAGGGCAAAAATGTCACACAAGCGGCAAATAAGATATGCGCTGTTTATGGCGAAGATGCTATAGCCGAAAGAACAGTGCGGAAGTGGTTTGCTCGGTTTAAAGCTGGAAATTTCGACCATGAAGATCAAGAAGGTCCAGGTAGGCCGTCCACCACAGACGAAGATATGATTAGAACAGAAATCGAGAATAGCCCACGCTCAACATTACGTCAATTAGCAGGAATGCTAAATAAATCAAAATCAACCATCCACGATCATATTGTGAAGCTTGGCTATGTAAACCGTCTTGATGTATGGGTTCCGCACGATTTAACGGAGAAAAATCTGTTGAATCGCATCTCCATTTGCGACTTGCTTTACAAGCGCAACGAGGAGACGCCATTTCTGAAGCAATTAGTGACGGGGGATGAAAAATGGATAATTTATAAAAATGTTCAGCGTAAAAGGTCCTGGAGAAAGCGTGATGAACCACCTTTAGTCACCCCAAAAGCCGGTCTTCATTCGAAGAAGGTAATGCTCTGTATCTGGTGGGACTGGAAAGGAATCCTATATTATGAGCTTTTACCAAATAATGAAACAATAGATTCGGCAAAGTATTGCTCTCAATTAGATAAATTGAAGACATCAATTGAACAAAAACGTCCAGAAATTGCGAATCGGAAGGGCGTCGTGTTTCATCAGGACAATGCACGACCTCGTGTGTCTTTGAGAACTCGGCAAAAATTGTTGGAGTTTGGTTGGGATGTTTTACCCCATCCACCGTATTCGCCAGACCTTGCGCCTTCGGATTTCCACCTTTTCCGATCATTACAAAATTCCCTTAATGAAAAAAATTTCAACTCTTTGGTCGAGATAAAAACCCATTTGGACAATTTTTTTGCCGAAAAACCTGAGAGGTTCTGGAAGGACGGAATTCTCAAGCTGCATGAAAGATGGAGAAAGGTTGTGGAACAGAATGGTACCTATATAACTTAATAAATGTATACCAATATTTAAATGAGCTGCGTTTTAATTTTCCTAAAAATCGGCACGAACTTTCCGGACAACCCAATAGTTTTGTTATAAATGGAGACCAAAGTTGAAAAATTGCGATGTTCAAAGTCGATTTCCTCAAAAACTGAGGGCAATAGACAAAAACTGATTTCAGATTCGGTTTAAGCTCGTCGAGATCTATAAACATCACCTAGTGGGTATCATCGCGCAAAAATTGTGTTGAACAGCGTAATCTAATACTGCGTCGGCGCACAGAGTAGACAGTGAATTCGGACCCTGGCGTCAACCTGTTAACCCTTTTAGCACCGAGCAAAAGAAGTGTACTTAAGCGAAGAATACCGGGCCGAATCGGCGAATTTACAGAGGTTTGCGAAAATGCTCATAAAAACGAAAGTAGGAGTAATATTTATAAAATTTAAAAAGCAGCATATTGCGAAATAAACGGGGAATGAAACGCCGCCAATTGTGTTTCGATATTTATTGAAAATCATATGAATAACATAAATATAAGGCATCATGAAAATCGTACAAAGTGATTTCTCTTTTTCAAATCGTAATTGCATATAAAAAAAAATCACCGTTTGGTCATAGCTTTATATATATCAGATAGTATGATGTATTGGCATTGCATTTTGCAATCATTTGCAATGAAATAGTTGGTGTCGGATAGCAAGACGAAAGGATAACGCTATGATGCACGGCAAGCGTCAGACAGATCTACTACACAAGTAGATCATGCAGCTGGTAATACGTTACTAAAAAAAATATCACTCGGCACTAATCAGCATAAGATATAAAAAAAAGTTAAATCTAATAACCATTTTTTCACTTGTGTTGCATCGAATATGAACCATTTTAACATTTTATAAACTTATTCTGAAACGCAGACCTCTTGTGGTAAGTATAATAAAGCGTTGATATTTTTGGCAAGAGCACCGAACGACGATATATCGTTGCGCCTCCGTTAGAGCCTTATTATACTCATCACAAGAGGTTTGCGTTTCAGAATAAGTTTATAAAATGTTAAAATGGTTCATATTCGATGCAACTAAAAGGGTTAAAACGAGCGAGTCTAACAAGTCAGTCTACCATAGAGTGTCCACTGCGACGAGTCGAAAAGACGACAGCGCATTCGAGCTCGTATCAGAAATAAAGTCTCAACTTCAGAAACAGAACATTTGCAGTGAGAGCCCGTCTCCTATCTCTGAGAGAATTCGAGGAGCTGCTAAGCCACGGCCACATCCGTCCGTCCAAGAGCCAATGTGCATCCGTCTTACACGTGGTCCCGAAAAAGGACAGCGGATTGCGGCCCTGTGGTTATTACAAGGCCCTCAACGCAAGAACGGTACCGAACAGGTGCCGGATATCGCACATAGAAGACTTCACGCATATGCTCGCCGGGAAGACCGTTTTTTCGATCCTCGATCTCGTCCGGACATATCACCAAATCCCTGTACACGATGACGACATTCCGAAAACCGTGATAACCACCCCGTTTGAGTTGGAATACACTCTGATGACGTTCGTTCTGAGAAACGTTGTACAAACGTTCCAATGATTTTTGCTATTTTGCGATTTTTGTCTATTTCGATGACATTCTAGAGCACGAAAATCATCTAAATTAGCTGTTAATCCTTGAAATACCGTTTCGGTAATATAATTACTCCTTGGAAAATTATACTGACCTCGCACCTCAGGTAAAACACGATGGCACCTGAACGCTTGATTGTCATATACGCCAAGTACCTGGAGTATGGGCAATAATTATTGTTCATTTTTCTGTTTTTGTAACCCCTATCCTTACACCTCGAATTCGGAAACTCCATCTAATCGCAAAATACATAGCTCTACCAAGGACCGATATAAATGTTAGACAGTATCCTAGATAGTCTCCATATTTTAATATCGAAGCCGTAGCAAATGGACGGAAATGATCGATATTGTAAGGACTGTTAACCCTTTGCACTCGACGATATTTTCATTAGTGAAAAATAGTAATTCGAAGATCTTCCACCATAAAGCCATCGATGTTTCAAAAATGGTAAATAGGAAGTCGTATACAAATTAAGGGGTAAAATTATTTTATTTCGACATTCCGTGCATCGTAGGTTAATTTTTCATTTTATATATTAATTAAAATCGATCTTTAGAACCTGATTAAATGGCGACTGAGAGTCGCCTCTCGAGTGCAAAGGGTTAATCCTTGAAACACTGTTTCGGCAATATTATTGCTCCTTGGAAAATACCATATTACCGACCTCGCGCCTCGTGAGTGTAGGACATTCGATACTCCTTTAGTGCCGCAATTTTTATACTCTCGTGACTTTCAAATACGTCTTTGTCTCATTCGTTTGAGACGCCGAAACTCTGAGAAACGCCGAAAGATAGAAACGCCGAAAGATAGAAACACTGAAAGATAGAAATGCCAAAAGAAAGAAACGCCGAAGGATCAAAACGTTGAAACGCAGAGACGCAGAAACGTCGAAAGATCAAACATCGAAACGCCGAAGTATAAAAGAGTCGAAACGCCGAGACACGGGAACACAGTCTACTAACTATTTGAAGCCAACACACAAGCTTCACCACTAATCATCGTCAATTAAGATTGACTTAGTGACGATACACAGTCTCGTTGGCACTTTGAAATACATTTTCTTAAATATTATACATAAAAAACATAAAATATTTTCAAAAAGATTATGTGATGAGAAGAATGAGAGTTATGACGATACGTCTGCTACCGAAAGTGACAGTAATGACATTATACGTTCTGTACGAAAAAACTGCAAGTGATTAGTTATTGATGATACCTCCGACGAAGATCAACTATCAGAACCCTGAATTTGGAAAGAAATAAGAAATAATTCAAAAATCTGGAATTATACGATGACTCTTGGCATAAAAGAGGCAATCTTAAGTCAAGCAGGTATACAAAATTAGCAATAGAACTGTTATTGAATACATGTATGGTAAATGACAAACAGGTAACGCGTAAAAATATTCAAACCCCGATTTTAAAATGAAAGTCGCAATGTATTTAACAAAATGTCGAGGGTTTGCATTTCTTCGTGTGTAAGCTCGCTGAGAAAACCATGTCATGAATTAAATGTAATGCTGGGAAATGCTCGAACAGGGCCACAATTTTACAGAATATGTTATAAAAATAATTTTAAAAAGCTAGGAAACATAATTGCAAAAAACTGTAGTAAAAAGGTCGTGACATATTATAAAGACTGTGCTGGTTCACCCTTTCTTTGTTCGGAATGCTTTAATACGACATATCGTAATATGCGTGCATAATAATATCTATGTATATTTCATGTATAAATAAAACTATGTTTAACACTAGATTTACGAGTTCCGTCAATTTGACGGATGAGTTGCTTCAACTATATGATATTAACGGATTTAATTAACTTATATTAAGTCTGTTAATATTGCGATTGTTTTCAAATTAAATCCATCGTTTGTTTTTTAAAGAAAATATGTGGTTTTTTTATCCTAAATCTGACGGGTGTCCGTAGAAATAGGTATACAAAAAACCCCGTAAACCTAATGTTAACCCTTTGCACTCGAGAGGTGACTCTCAGTCACCATTCGTTTTAATGCCATAGCTTGAATTCGAATAAGCGATAATAACTATTGTAGGAAGCTTAATTTTAGGAAAGTAGGATTCAGGATAACATCAAAGTTACCTATAGACAAATGTTGTTTTTTTCGAAATCAAACGTTGAGTTTCGCGCGCTTTACAGGGCGACGAAGCGCGAAACGACGAAAGCTTTAAAAGAGAGACCTTCGGCGGTATACGCAGAGACTTTTGCGAGATTTGAGAGACCAGAGAGATTCGAGAGATCCGAGAATATCGTCGTCAAATTCGAAGAAGCGTTTATTGTGTTCCCACTCGTTAAAGAGTGAAATTTCGCGAGTTCTATTAGTTCCTTTAACCGTTCTCGTTGTGTCTTCGATTCTTTCTATAAACCAAGGTGAAAGAAAACCCACCTTTGGTTTTCCACGCTATATTAAAAATAACTACACGCGAAATATCGAAATAAAAAACTTCCGTTCATTCCAAAGGCAAACGTATAATTTTCTTTGCATATTTTCGCATATGGGGTATCACCGAGCTTATAGAAACGTAAGAAAAGCTTCTTCTTCATAGCGAAAAATTCTTCGAGTGCAAAGGGTTAATTGTTTTACACTGCATTCATTTCTTCACAACATTGAATTAACGATGGTAATAATAAAAATTTCTAAATATTCACATTTGTTTAAATTATATATATTTCTATCAATCTGGGCGCGCCAGTCACTGATGACCCCTGTGGCGTTAAATTGCATAAAAATTGTGAAATTTTAAAGTATCTAGAACACCATGAGACTTTCCATTTATGAAAATGTGCGAACTGATTTTTGGTCAGTGTTTAGGGTCTCCTGGTCTCCGTGCAGCGGTGTACATTTCAGAGATATAATTTCTATTTCCCAGTTTTCAAGCTTTACTCACAATCAGTTCTAGTCGTCAGACTAGACGTTCTTATATCCTTTGCTTCGTGTGTTTATTTAAACGGATCTGAACTGTCGAGTCCCAACTGACAAACGTAACACGTGTGTGCGTAATCGCTACCCGTGAGAGTAAACAGTCTAGCGTGTGTCGGTCGTATCTTGCGTGAAGCATCAATGTTTCCTACAGGAAACAGTCTTGAAACTAGCAACTCTCGACAATTGTCTCAATGTGACAGTCCAGTATCTCCAAACGCAAAACGTTCAAACCTTTCAACGCAATCATCCACAACTGTCAAAAATTACAAACAATAACTATATAATATCACTGCAAGATCTCGCTAAAATGACATTACACTTGCAAAATTTATAAGTATCTCGATTAGTACACCAGCAATCATTTCAAAACTTGCAACCCTCTCTTTTGTTAGCTGACAACAAGAAGTGGACATATTTGAACAATAGACGAGCCTTTCCATTTATTCACTAACAATGAGATCTTAACCAGTTAACTGAGATTGACGAGTATACTCGTCATGGAGTGATACATAAAAAGTGATGACCATTAGCTATTTGCATTGTAATTTTTGTGAAAAACAAAACATATTCTCAAATTTTATGTTCAGAATAATTCGAGGTCAGGTCGGAATAAAACGAACAAATAAAAAATATGAAAAATTTGGGACGAACTCGCATTTTTCGCGACATAAGTACGCGCTCTCAAAAAAGAGTCCCACAGCTAACTGGTTAATTAATATCATTTTATATTACCACAAATAAGAAGGCAAGAGAACGCTTGTTGTTCGAAAAACAGTGAAAACCATTCGTATGGAAATCGACGTCTTCTTGGATCTTTTACTTCTCATTGGAAGATACAGAAAATGAAGAGGATGTAAACACGATGCATGGAAAGCAAACGATGCTTTGTCTAGCGATTTTATGCGGCAACGATATCTCGGGACCGTTTTGTAGATATACTCAGATATATCCTCTTACACGCGAAGAAAGAAAAGCTAACGATAAACTGGCTTCACTAACAGACATTACGAATATTTTTTGTGAAAAACTGTAGACTGTTATAACGCGACAGAAACGCATTGCGTCGATGAAGAATTAATTTCATTCCGCGACCGTTGCCCCTTCGAGTTATACATGCCAAGCAAAGTATGGCATAAAAATATGGACATCTATTGTTGTAACATGGATTTACATCTCGTGAAACGTGTAAATGCTTCAGAAAAATAACACGAGCAACGTGTCGTGAAACAATTGACCAATTTTTGGAAAAATTCGAATTGTACTATAATTACCGACAATTTTTTCACAGATCTTAGTGTAGGTGAACAATTAGATGAAAAACTACTTCTCGTTAGAGTTGTGCAAAAAAAAAGAAACAAACGCGATTTGCCGAAATCATTAATGGAAATACGAAACAGGTCACGATATTCATCCGAATTTTTCTTTGCTGATAAAACAACCTTAGTGTCGTATATATCAAAACCACAAAAACTTGTTATTTTACTTTCCACGCTGTATCACGAATACGATATTTTACTAGCAACGGAAAAATTTAAACCTCATATAATCAGTTATTATAATACCACTAAAAGTGGCGTAGATGTCTTAAATACGATTCTACGAAAGTATTTGAGTTTATTATCATTATTTATTCGTTTCATCGATGTCATCACGCAAAATGCATTCATTTTATGGTAAATAAAATATTCAACGCGAGAGAGTAACAACGCTTAAAAAATGCGACGAAAAATTTGTTTAATCCTAGATTTATAAACACACGTCTCTCATACTCCCTCAACTAAAAGAACTCTTACAGCGTATGGCGCGAAAGAGATGCAAATACATGCGCCTCAGTACCTTCCTAGAACGACGAAAGCTCACTTTGGCGCCAGTAGTCTTGCGCGAATACGTATAGTTTGTGATATACTAGGCCCGAGGTGTCCGAGATACGTATGTTTATGATTAATGTAACAACTTTAACTTTAACTTTTTAAAGTAGACAGTTTTATTATTTGCTCTACAGAACGAAAGGACGTTAAGGATATATTTAAAAAAAGGTATGTGTTTATTCTATTATATTCTATGTAATTAGTTATTAATATGAAACATTATCTATTGCAGTGGTTATAATTTTGACGAGTATAAAATTTTTCTAGGTATTAATTTGTGAGTTACAGTTATTCCTTATTGGTAGTATCTATTTTGTGTTGTTGTTTTCCAGCATGGCTTCCTTGATTGAAGATGATACTTTTGCAATATTATCAAGAGTGGGCGACGATGAAGAAGCGATTTCTCCAAATAATTTGGACAGTGAAGTAGAGGACATTTTAGAGACAGATAGATACCAACCAACAGATGTTTCAAGCGATTCTGATGACGAACCTCTTCGAACATCAAATATTTGTCGCCGACGTCGTATAAATTCTTCTAATTCATCAGATAATGAGCAACCCACAGAACAGATGAACTAAGGTGAACGACAACAGGCTCAAATAATGTTTTTATCAACTATGAATTTGAGAGGCGAGAATGGTCATAAATGGTCAGCACAACCTTCCGAAGCTCGCACTAGCAGAACACAGTCAAGAAACATTGTTCACAGTATTCCAGGACCCAAGAATAAAGCGAAAAATGCAATAACTCCATTGGAACAATTCAAATTGTTTATTTCGGATTCGATGGTGAGTATCATTGTACTCAACATAAATATAGAAATTTCAACAAAAAGAGAAAAATACACCACTAAAACAGCAACCGTTAGTGATACTTGCGCTGAGGAAATATATGCCTTGATAGGATTGCTACTTTTAGCCGCAAGGAAGAAAGATAACCATCTGACCAGCGCAGAGCTGTTCGGTCCAGCTGAAAGTGGGATAAAATATGTATCAGCCATGTCTAAAGACAGATTCGATGTTTTGTTGAATTGTCTTAGATTCGATGAAAAATCAACTCACGAAGAAGGAAAAACTACTGATAATTTTGCACCTATAAGGGAAATATGGAATATGTTTATTGCTGCATGTCGAGGTAGTTTCAAACCTGGCTCATATGTAACAATGGATGAACAGCTACTGGGATTTCGTGGACGTTGTCCCTTCTCTATGTACATACCATCAAAACCTGACAAATATGGTATAAGAAACTGTAGTTTTCTGTGACTCTAAGGCAAACTACATGATAGATGCAATACCATATATGGGAAAAGGTACAAATACAAATGGAGAACCTCTGGCACCTTTTTTTGTGAAGCAACTTACTGAAACTATTCGAGGCAGTAATCGTAATGTGACTATGGACAATTGGTTCACGTCAGTACCATTGGCAAAAGAACTATTGTAGGATCCATACAAATTAACAATTGTAGGTACAATTAGATCTAACAATCGCGAGATCCCTTCGCAATTTTTGCAGCCAAGACAAATAAGATCTCCCATGTTTTGTTATGACGGAAACTCTGCATTGGTATCTTTCAGGTCAAAAAAAAAAATAAATAAAAATGTTTTGTTTCTGTCCACGGCTCATGGAATTGGCACTTTAGCGCCATCGAGTTTTATAACACGACCAAGGGTGCGGTTGACACCTTTGATCAGATGTGCCATAATAAATCGTGCAACAGAAAAACCGAACGATGGCCATTTTACTACTTTTACGGTATGTTATATATGTCCATAGTCAATTCTTTTGTCATCCACGTCTACAACAATAGCTGTAATAATAAAAAACCACTGAAAAGACGAGCATTTATCAAAGAAGTGCCAGATAAGGTGATAGAGCCTTGGTTACGGCGTCGCCGCGAAACACCAACTTTGAGTCGCTGCCTAAAACAGAACATTGATGCCATTTTAGGCGATACCTTGTCTGATGTACCAGCCAACCCTGAAAATCAAACCTGGAAATTATGTAACTTCTGCTGTTATAAAAAAAAAACGTGTGACCAGATTTATCTGCAACTCCTGCAAACGTCATATGTGTATGGAACATCGCAGTAGTCCGTGCCTAGAATGCTCAGATTGATTTTCTCAGTTTTTTTTTTTTTTCATGTTTAAATTGTCAATAAATGTTGTTTTTAATTAATATTTGTAGATTTTTATTAATATCTCCCGTAATACTTAAATTAGGTGACCTTAAAAGTAAGGTGTATCAGGGACATATGTTTATGAATAATGTAACCGTAAATATACTTTATGAATCTGGGATTAAAAATGTTATGGACAAAATTATGCGAACAAAATAAAGGTAGACGAACCACTTAAATCAGTAAATAGAATTACATAAAAATCTTGTAAATCCAATAGAAGCGAGGAATATTGTAAACGATCTCGATATTGCTTTTGCGTAGGTAATAATAATAAATACGTAAGTATTTGTGATAATTATGATCGATATGTTTGCGATATCTACTTGACACAACACCGACAAATTTTATATAATGCCTGCAATAATACGTAAATGTATAATAAATATAACTTTATTATTCGTGTGATTATTATTTGTTCTTATATACTTCTAGTATTGTGCATTCAAGAAGAGATGGCACAAGGTATTTATATACAGGGATGGACAAAAGTATTAGCACAGCATGATTATTCTGATTCAAATGCTTATAACTATGAAACAAATTGATGAAGAAGAAAATTTGTTTGACACGTGTATTTATTTACTATACCAAGTGCTTTGACGCTTAAATTTAAGATTTTTCAAAAAGTGGAGTTAATCGATGTGTGCACTGAACGGCTCATATATGACATACAAAATACCGTCCACTATATACAAGGCTGAACAAAAGTATTGGCACAGCATGATTATTCTGATTCAAATGCTTATAACTATGAAACAAATTGATGAAGAAGAAAATTTGTATGATACGTGTATTTATTTATTATTCTAGTTTATTATTTAACATTAGATATACCGGCTATTTAAGTATACCTATTTCTACCAAGGCC
>NIJG01000108.1:184302-198156 GCA_002201625.1 Euglossa dilemma
GTTTCATTCCCCGTTTATTTCGCAATATGCTGCTTTTTAAATTTTATAAATATCACTCCTACTTTCGTTTTTATGAGCATTTTCACAAACCTCTGTAAATTCGCCGATTCGGCCCGGTATTCTTCGCTTAAGTATGCTTCTTTCGCTCGGTGCTAAAAGGGTTAAGTGTGGATAAAAGTATTGGCATATAATACAAAATTTGGCGTAGATGCAACTATCTGAAAAGTTTCCGATTGTCACTTGATGGTATACGTAGGTATAGGTAGAAAACGAAAACAAAACTACAAGTGAAGACAGAAAAATAATATTAAATTTCTATAAAATGTGAGTCTTACAGTGAAATATAAAAAATTGTTAATAGAAGTCGATTCACTATTAGAAGCGTTATAAAACGATTTGAAAATCAGTCAGATTTTGAAAGTAGCAATCATGTGGTCGTCTCTCAAAGTTAACAGATAGGGGAAAAACGAAAAATTATAAAAGTAATGAATGTAAGTTATAAATTAAACTCATCGCAAATTATAAAGTGTTAAATGAAGCAACTCAAAAAGAAATAAGTTCGAAAACCATGCGAAGAATATTAAAAGATGCGGGATATTTTGCGTGCGTTGCACAAAGAAAACCGTACGTATCTAAAAAGAATTGAAGGAAATTATTCTGAAAAAAGGAGGACCAACCAAATATTAATTGTTAATTTCTAGATACTTTTAATCATTTGTGCCAATACTCTTGTTCATGCTTAAAACATTCAATGCACATGTTTTTGTCATTTTTTCGTATGTCACTTAATTTACGTTACTTTTTCTTTTAACCCTTTTAGTACCGAGCGAAAGGAGCGTACCTAAGCGAAGAATACCGGGTCGAATCGGCGAATTTACAGAGGTTTGCGAAAATGCTCATAAAAACGAAAGTAGGAGTGATATTTATAAAATTTAAAAAGCAGCATATTGCGAAATAAACGGGGAATGAAACGACGCCTATTGTGTTTCGATATTTATTGAAAATCATAAGAATAACATAAATATAAGTCATCGTGAAAATTGTACAAAGTGATTTCTTTTTTTCAAACCGTAATTGTATATAAAAAAAATCACCATTTGGTCATAGCTTTATATATATCAGATAGTATGATGTATTGGCATTGCATTTTGCAATCATTTGCAATGAAATAGTTGGTGTCGGATAGCAAAACGAAAGGATAACGCTATGATGCACGGCAAGCGTCAGACAAATCTACTACACAAGTAGATCGTGCAGCTGGTAATACGTCACCAAAAAAAATATAGGTGGTATTATAGATATTTATAGTTAGTTCTCTAGCCATTAAAAATATGTAATATTTTCTTATTTTTACTAAAAAAAAAAAAATTGTGTTTCTATGAAAACGTTGACGGCTTTTGAACACTGACTGTACAGACGGATCAAGAAAGATTGAATAAGATTTTAGGCTGCCCGTGTCGATGCACGGGTGCCACTTGAGTTTTCTGATAACTATCATAAACATCGTAAAGATTGCGATTACGGTCCAGAGAAACTATCCCGTTTCGACGGATATCCGAGGGATATCCCGTGTCCCGTTTCTACCTTATCGCTCTAACATATACAGACCCTCGGCACTAATCAGCATAAGATATAACAAAAAGTTAAATCTAATAACCATTTTTTCACTTGTGTTGCATCGAATATGAACCATTTTAACATTTTATAAACTTATTCTGAAACACAGACCTCTTGTGATGAGTATAATAAGGCTCCAACGGAGGCGCAACGATATTAATCGATATATCGTCGTTCGGTACTAAAAGGGTTAAATAATAAACTAGAATAATAAACAAATACACGTGTCAAACAAATTTTCTTCTTTATCAATTTGTTTCATAGTTATAAGCATTTGAATCAGAATAATCATGATGTGCCAATACTTTTATTCAGCACTGTAAGTATATGCTCACGGCTGGCTAACTTCGCTGCAGTCCCATGATCACAGACAGACCGCTATTGGCTGAAGACGGTGATGAATATATTCAGCCAGCCGTATGGAAACCGAGTGAGATAGGATGTGTCAGAATCGGCGAAGCGTTTGAAGTATAATGTTAGCAATTAAGAGACAGAAAGATAATATCCTATTTCACTCGGTCTCGATCGGTTTGCCGTCATCGTCTTCGGCCAATAGCGGTCACTGTCTGTGATCATGGGAGTGTCAGGGGATTTAATCAACCATGAGAATGTAAACGCCCTGTGCCTTCTCTTTTTAAACACACTATACATGTTCCTATATAAGTCGGGAGTCTGTCGCGTTGGTACAATATTGGTGCGAACCTCGGTCTCGAGTGATCGTCATTTTGCGTTAGTCAGTATCGTTGAGCCGCTCGTGAGATCCTAAACACGCATCAGTGAACTAGACCCACGAAGTGATCTTGGCACAGGACTGCCGGTCCCAGTAATTGATGGTAGAACTCAACTTGTACAGCCAACAAACCTCTTCCTCGCATATTAAAAATGAGATACACATCCGTGCTAATCCTGTGAGTGACTGGCACTGTGACGAAAGAATAACGTACTTAAAAAGAACGAGCAAGCATGAACGTCTTTGTATCAACGGGATAACCGATCACTTTGCGAGTGTTTAAGTGAATATTGCGAATCAGGAATGAAGACGGAAGATCATAGGCGTGATAGTGTGCATGATGGGAATCGTCGAGCTAAGGGTTGATCGTGAAAGTGCAGACCCAACCGTAAACGAATCGATACGAGAAGTACAGGAGATTTGGGGCCTTATACGTTTCATAGAATTATTGTCGACGATAGTCAACATTAGAACTAGGCGAATCGGCGACGGCCATTATCCGAATGAAAAATTTCTGCCGGAATCGAATCCAACCAAGAAGACTTCCTGACAACCTCCGTCTGGATTGACAAAATCAACGACTATGGTCAAACATGACCGTTAAAATGCAACGATGATGCCAT
Organism: Euglossa dilemma; assembly: GCA_002201625.1. NCBI lineage: Eukaryota > Metazoa > Arthropoda > Insecta > Hymenoptera > Apidae > Euglossa > Euglossa dilemma. Next base: position 187,273 of record NIJG01000108.1, read on the forward strand.
ATATCGGTACTCTTTTATTTAATTTTATTCGGAGAGCGACGTTAATGGCCAAATTAGGTACGATAATCGAACTCGAGGCTCGAATAGTGTCACGCTTGGAGAAAAACGGGTCATTTAAAGCATGACTGTCCGAAGAATAAAGAGAAAGGGATTATCCGACCTACAAAAACGTAACAAGTCGATTCGTTCGTGATGTAAAGGTATGGGGATGATGGAGGCTACAAAAAAAACGGACGGCGAAAACGGCGCGGAAGAAGCTCTGACTAGCAGAGAAATTTGTTGGAGGTTACTCGAGTACCAAGACTGTTACAAGAAAAACTGATTAGAAAATGCAGGATAAATATCGAGGAAAGGAAATGCATCTTTGGTTTGTCGAATGGTTGCAGAAAGTTGCCGTAAGATCAAAAAGTCAGAACCAAATGATAGTTCTGGTTTTAGCGTCAGCGTTTAGTAACACCAATAATTTACATTCTACAGAAATTCTGCTAGGTTGCGAAATATGGGGTGTGCCAGGGGTAGAATCGTTAGGTAACGCTACCGAATTAGCTTTTTAAAGAGTACAGAATCAAATATGATAATAAAGTAGATAAATTTAACTATGCGGAAACATAGAGTGATACAACGGGGCGACGCGGCGTAACTTGGACAAGTTATCATTGAACAACGAAACCTGTATATTAGCGATAAAGAATATCGATGATATCGACAAAGTGTTGCACTTAGAGTCGATAAGTTGAAGACATACCGTGGCGGACAAAAGAAAGTTTAAAAGAAAGAATGACTGGTATTGATTACTCTAATGTCTTGAATAATAAATTACTACCGTTAGCAGTAGGATGTTCTTGGGGTCGTTATCCTTTTGGAGGATAAACAACTCGAAACACGCTTCTAAAGTGGCATCTAAATTTTTGATTGAAAAAAAATGGAAAAACTCGCGTTGTCGCCATAGTTGCCAGATCTCAATTCGTTTGAGAATTTATGGACGATTTTAGATATAAGAAACAAAAAAAAAGCAAAATGTTTGTGAATGGAGATATAAAATTAAACTTCCTTTTGTCCAGTGAAAATTTGTATTTAACCAGTTGAGTAAAAAAAATACTACTAACATTTTACGGCTTTGTACTCTGTTCCTACATTGATTATATTATAGAGATAAATTTTGTTTTACTGTGTATTATTATGTTTATATGAACGCTAAATAAAAATTATCTCAAAGATAGATATACCTTCCTCGAGTAATAAAGGAATTTAAGATAGAATTATCTATATCGTAGTTATTTTATAATTATAAATCCATAATCCCAATAAACTATTTTTTAAAATACAGATATTTAAAAAACATTCGCTCATATTTCAAAATAAAACGTGGTTTCCTCAGATTTGTGATGCATTTTATATAACTTAATATTTAAATTTTCATTCTCCGCCGTATATATCTAATACATACGGACGTGAAGATAGATCTCGTAAGCGATGAAGCTGCAAAGACGACCTTGTCACTCAAAAAGCAGTTGAAATCCACCAATAATTCAGAAGTTAACCCCGAGTCAACAAATACTTTCCAAACACAAGATATCCTTTTCTTACCGCACAAAATTATGTACCGTACGAACCCAAACCAAAAACGAATTCGATTTAGTTCAACTATAAATATATTTCTACTTAGTTATACTTCTACGAGACCCTTCGTTATTAAGCTATCCGAAACTGTTACAGTATTTCTAAAAATAAAACTACAGATCAACGATATGGGAGTGATCCCTACGTCTTCTTCGTTTGTCACCGTGTGTCATTTGTTGTCTTCGCATATTTTAGATGTTTTCTGACTTACATAGCTCCAATCCAGTCCAGACTCTATTCTTGTACAATAAATATCGTATTCTTACATCTCTAACGTTTTATTTCACTATAACCTTTGAATAGAAACTATACGTAGTTATACGCCCTAGTGTCAAGTACTATACTTCGACTCGAGAGTTAGCCGAACACCGTTCTTTCTTATCAATAGAGTCACCGCGGTAATTGTCCCGTGACACCCCCATGGTTACTACGAGTTAGGAGTATACCGTGTAGGAGCACAAGTGGGTTCGTCTCGAGTTCTCAGTGCTAACCCCAGCATTGTATGACCACCGTGGGGGTTTTGGCAAGGAAAAATCTCACACAACCCCGTCCTCATCTCCAGAGGGCTGCGGTATCTTTTGAAGATTTCCCCTGCGTTATAATAAAAAAAAAAAGGAAAAATTGGTTAACCAGATTACGGTTTGGGTTAGACTGCGGTTAGAATTCCTGGTCGACTATACGATACATTATAAAGCGTTATGACACGGAAAACAGAATTAAAAATAAAGTACGAAACTTCAATGAAGAGTTGCTAACTCACCGTAAAGAAAAACAAATTTTAAAAGAAGTAAAGACAAATCGAAAAATTAGTGTCCCTAAAATTGCTTCTAAGGTTGAAGATGAAATAGGGAAAAAAGTTTCTAACGAAACTGTGCGATGCATCCTGGGGAAATATACGTAGGTACAATAGAAAAGTGTCTAGTATAAATGATATAAATTCTTATCAATAGTTTTCATTTATTCTTATCATACTTTAATTATTACAATAAATTATTATTATTTACAAACTGGTCTTATTTTTCATAAAAAATAGCCATAAAAACTACCTCTCAATTGTATTCGTACAGGTAAGGATTGTTTATATCATAAAATATCATAAATTGACGATTCGTTGAATTAAACATTATGCCTAATTACTTCGATTAATTTATTCAGCATTGATTCAACTAATTTTTGATCAATTTTTTTTCAAGCTCTTTTACATTTTTTATTTAATATTTCCGCACTCTGATGTTTAGATGTGTCTATAAATGATTTATGTTTGGACTTTATAGAGGCGTTTCCATAATTTCAAAGTAATTGTATAAGCTTCTTGCTTCGGATCGTTATCTTGAAAGAATAAATTGCTACGAAATTCCAAGTGATACGCAGAAATATGTACGTTTTCTTTTAAAGTATTCACGTATACTTTTTTTATCTAGAACCTGATCGATAAATGTAAGATTTCCTACCTCGTATTTCACGGTTGATTAAGGATTTGAAAATTATTTGTTCGTTTTCAAATTGTAAACGCTTTTGTCGATTTTCTCCGGTAACTTACGGTTTTTTCCAAGCTGTTCTGCTATTGTATCCATATCTTCTTAGGACACAACGCGTTGTTTCGTTGCTAACTTTTTTCCTATTTCATTTTCGACTTGAGATGCAATTTCGAGAACAGTAATTTTAGGATTTATATGAACTTTTCTTAAAATTCTTCTCGTCGCGATCAGTTAAGAGCTTTCTATTCCTTAATAAAAATTATTTTCTATTTATTTTACGTTATACACCGTTTTATAATGTATCGTATAATTGATCGGCTTCTATTGACTATATTACTAACTTCGTTTTAAACCTTTTCCCTTTTCATTATTACTGATAATCAACTTTCGCAATTCAATTGAGATTTCTGTATCTTTTTTCCCATTTTATTGATTATTTTTAAATAAAAGAATAACTGTTGATTGTCTTCTGCTTTTTTTTTGTATAATGTAATCCCCGATATAATGAAAAAAAAAAAAATCCCTAGAATAAATATTATAGTCTATATACACATTAATGAGTACGACTGAGAGGTATGCAATCTTTATCGCTAGTTACATTCGTCTTTTGTTTTCTGCATTTCTAACAAATGAAACATGAAAATAGTTTGTAAATAGAAATAACTTATTTTAACAATGACCGTTTAAAAAAAATAAATGAAAAGTATTAATAACAAAACGATTATTTTTCCGTTTATGTTAAACGCCCGTATAGTATCCGAATACAAATGGGAGTAGCTGTTTGCGCAGTAGTTAGTAAACACGTCCAATCGTTTTAATTGTTCGATACGTTCAGATTTATTTTCTATACACAAGCTTATGTCACTTAATCGAGTAAAAATAGCTCGCCGTGTCAAGATTTTCAATCACACCTTCTTTTTCCGAGGCTTTCGTCGTTTTGATCGCGCCTTTCTTTACAAATTCTCCGTTAAAAAATTTTTTCTTCATACGGACGACTTCGAAAGCAACAACGCAGGGCGCAACGAAACTTTGTTATTGCAGCGGACAACAATTATCGTTATTTCCTTAGGAAATACCGCGGGATATCGAATACGCTTTGTTTCTTGGCAAAGAGACTTTTATTATCGCCGGTGCACGATGAACCGGCGCGGTGCGACAAGAATCTTTTTAGAAGGTGGCTCGAGACTGACTGCTTGACTGACTCGTGCAGTTCTTTCTTTTGTCCGAGCCTCTTTACAAACTCTTTGTCTTCTGTGGGGTGGAGTTGCGGAAGAAAATCAAATGGCCCGCGACAATGTTTGCAAGCCGCCGCAAAAGGCCCAGTCCTCTACTGCGTAATCGAGTGCGTCGCCACGCCTTCTATGTATTGCGGCTTCAATTCTGTCGTATTTTTTCCTGTTTTTTTATCCAATATACAGCGAGTCACAAAAATATTCGCTCAGTCAATAACGCAGTAGACATTAACGAAGTAACCGGACAGAGAAGGACTTTTTCGGACTTCTTTTAATGGACATACATTATTTATATGTTCATCTTTGCATCATAATCACTTTGTTAACCCTTTGCGGTCGTATGTCTGCTCTTAGCCACCAAAGCCTTCTTACCGTTCCGGTCGTATGACTACTCTCAGACACCACAGCAGAGAACCATACTAATCTTGTATTATATTACCCCCTTAACATACAATGACGAGTTAGACTCGTCATTTATTTCGAGGTCCTTCTTTGACTTTAGGAACCATTTCTCTTTGTATGCCAAGAGATAAGTTTTATGAATCAATCTTATCAATAAAAATTCAATATTTAAAAAGAAATATATTCCATTCTGTAGTTCAACTTAGCGAAATGAAATAATATTTTTCAATCGCATCAAGTGTATTTAATTTGCATGTCAAGGGGTTAACTTTTATATTAATTTACACTTTCAATTAAAGAACATAAACTCCTAAGAAACCTTTTCACGAATCAATGCTGTGCTTCTATCAATTGGAATTAACGAAATCTAGTATAAACAAAGGCAGTCTCTAAAATTTAAAGGAAAATTAATAGATATTGTTTTTCCTTCGTAATCCTGCATCCTATGAACTACTGTTCGATCAACGAAAATTAATTCTGACCAGCATCACACCTATGTGTAAATTTAATACGGCCGCAAAGGGTTAATCTTTACCGTATTTCCGACTGAGCGAATAATTTTGTGACCCACTGCAAGTATTGGCACATCTGGCTTTTGACGATACAAAGCCTTGAAAATCGAAGAAAAAAACAGAATATCCAATTAACTCTTTATTAATCATAACTACCGAATCTCGAATCTTACGATATTACATAAAATATTTTATAACTAACTATATTACAAAAAAAATAAATGAAATACACATTAACAGGTTGAATGCCACGAGGGTCACCGGTGACCGACACTAGATTTGGCTACAGCGCCGTGGGGGCCACCGATGACCGGCGCGCCCAGATTGATGGAAATGTATATAATTTAAACAAATGACAATGCTTATAATATAATTGCATTCCAGTGCCACAGGGGTCACCGATGATCCCCGTCGCAGTTAACATGTCAAACATGGTTATATACTGTAATTTATCTATTGAAGAGAATATTTCATCGTTATATCTATCGCTAAATAGAAAATTCATCGTGGCGCCACGGATAATCCCGGTAAAATTGGCGTGGCATTCAACCTGTTAAGTACAGTTTTTCGTGGAACAAAAGTATTGTTATAGAAAGGTTACAGTTTCATATAATATAAAAGTTTATTTAAAATTTCGTACGTAATCCAGTATTTTGTATTAGAGATCATAAATGTTTTAGCATATAATTTGTAGGATTCGCTATTAGACAGACATAATGTAGAAATATTAAATGGGCAACGGAAGCAACGTCTTTTTAATAATTATAGCGCCTTTCCCATATCCTATCGCTCTTATTTAAACCTTGCAATCACGTTTTTGTCACGTATTCTAAATATTAGATCGTATTTCCAGACTCTTCATTTTTCACTTGCATTCGGCATCGTCATCGATATACCCACCCGTTCATCCGATCTTCTTGTTTCTTTCATCTATCCGCACGCACTCGCTTAGAACTAAACCACACACGTATTCGTTTTGCTATCGCTCTTGATAATATTTCTTTCCTTAACCCATTTTCCTGGTCACTATCACCGGAGCGTATATATACGTGGCTGCTTTCGGCATTGAATCCAAATATTTAATTAATAAAATAACACAGTATAAGATTAACAGTATAATATTACAAAGACAAGCACCGATAATGATAACTATATTATTTCCAAGTACAATCATAAAGATAGAGAATTTCACGTGTTCAAACAAAAATTTGCTGAAGAAATTATTTCAAATAATATAGGAAAACTAAATGCACAAAGAAAAACACAAAAAGTTACAACGTCCGTATCATTGCCATCAAGATTTTCTAGACAACGTTTTCCAATGGTCACACCATCAACTTCGTCAAAACAAGCTCAAAAGCGTTGCGTCGTTTGTTTACAAGAAAAGAAAAGGAGGGAAACTATTTACCAGTGTGAAAATTGTGAAGTACCTATATGCATCCCACATTTCAAATATTACCACACTGAACAAAATTTCTAACAAATAATGCTGAAAAATGACTTTTTTTTACTTTTATAGAATTTTACACGTAAATATGAAATAAAAATTTTTCGATGATATGGGCCTTTTTTTCATATTTCCGTATGATGCAAATGGGTTAAGGCACATCAACCCGCGATACCCCTATAATGGAACAACTTTCGTACAGTTTCTATCTCTATCTAGTTCCACTCTATTAGAATTATTTCTTTTAGTTGCTGCTTACTGGTAATACGGCGATTTTGTACACGTTTTCCCAATTCAGTTTCAACGTGTTCTATGAGATTTAAGACAGGTGATTTTAGTGAGATAGTTAGCCTATGTGATGTATTAAAAACAATTCGTTGTCGTACTATATAAGCAGTATGCTTTGATTATTATCTTGCTGAAAAACAAAATTATCTCCATCATTTAATTTTTCTACAATTTTTATTACATGATTTTTTAAGATATTCAAATGAGCCCATTTGTCCATTATGTCTTCGATGAATACTAGCGCCATTTGAGCTCATACAGCACCAAAACTTTATACCACTATCGCTGCGTTTTACAGTACTCTGCGCGTTGGTTGAATTCAACTTTGAATCATCTCTGATATTTTTATCAATCAAATAATATCTGAAATTTTTGAGAATCTCCACACTGATATAGGTCCATCACTCACAAAGATATTAAATTTGGATTTGTCGAAGAACAACACGATATCCCAAAAATCAATTCCATCTGTAATATAGACTTTAGCAAATTGTAATCTTTGTTCCTGTTAATTTTGCTAATTGTTGGTTTCCGACTTGCAATTCGAGATCAGTAACCCGCATTTCTCGACACTCGACGAATAATTATCAAATGGAAACGCTTGTTAAAATTGTTCACGATTTCTGAATACGAATACCCTTAATTATATAAATTTAGTATGATTTTTCGTATCGTTTCTTACATTTTACTCTCCACCTTACATATTTCTATATTCTTGTAAAAACAGTTGACTGTGTCTGAAACAAATGAATACCGTTGAATGTAGGAGAAATAAGCTGCATACCGACTTTGTAGAAATTTCACCCTAATTTTGGTGAAAAAGTGCCTTTAATATGTATATATATTTTTTTTTTGTAATATGATTAATTAAAAAATAATATGTGTCAAAAATCAAGTATGCCAATATATCGTGACTATATATATATAGCTCTCAGTTTTTACATATTCATATCAGGGATTCTCTTTACATTTTACAAAGAACCAAAAACGATCAATAATTATTCTTTTCTTTGAAAGTAAACAATTTTTCATTTAGTACAAAAGAGATACCGATACCTCAATTGAATTACGAAAGTTTATAATCAGTAATTACGAAAAAGGAAAACTTTTAAGCGAAATTAATAATATAGTTAATAAATTAACTGATGATCATGGACACATTTATGGACACAACCAAAGATCAGAATGTGGACATATGAAATAAAGAATGTAGAAGAGGTTGAAGAAAAATTGATAATAACGAAACAACTGAAAAATTAGTTGAATCCATACCGAATAAATTAATCGGAGTAATTAGTTGTTCACTCAACGAATCATGGATTTATGATATTTTATAATATAAATATGTTTAATCTCACGTGTACGAATACAATTAAGAGGTAGTTGTATGGCTAGGTAGATTCTTTCTGTGTTTTCTGTACTTTTAATACATGGAAAATAAGACTAGTTTGTGGACAGAAATAATTTATCATAATTTATGTAGTAATGAATGTTCGATAAGAAATACGATTTCTTCCATTTATACTAGACACTCGTGTAGTGTACTTACGAGTGCAAGTAGAGGTAACTGTATATCAAAATTACTTTGGCGAGTGATTGAAACGTCTGGTGCGAAACCGTTGGGCAGATTGCTTAGCCATTCGTTCTACAAGGGTGAGAAAGTGCGAATACATCTGTAATTCACATGCGTTAAGTGCATAGTGCCAATCACGACGCATTAGACAGCGACAATGGACAACTTGACAGCTGGATTATCTTCGAATCCTTCAACGACGATCGAACATTATTTCCCGGTTGCAATCTAAATTCGAAACGGAAATAGAATCGGACAAAAACGTTACTCCACAGCAATGGCAAGTATAAAAAAGTATATAAAAACTCAAAAAGACGTAGATGAATTCGATACGAGGATCCAGGATCTGATACAGATGAAACATCAGCAACAAAACTAAAAATTAAGCTAACCAAATATTCTCAGGTATCAGAGCAATCAAATAGCAAACAAAATAGTGCGAAATAGCTAAAAGAACCATTGTAGTATTGGTAAACATAGATTTTAACATATATTCGACGAGTGTGTATAGAGTATCAGTATGAGCGAATGTAGGATGTTATGAAAGAACGAGTATGAATGTAGTGAATGAAATGTGATATGGCTAATATATATATATGTGTGAGTAGTTTATGAAAGAAAAAAGGACAAACGAGAGGCTAAATGGAAATGTTAGTTGCAATTGAAAAATCATTGAGAATAGATACGTGAGAGAGTATCATACGAGCGAGTCTTTAAAATTATATACATTCCTGCTATATAGTTACGCGANATTAATAAAATAACACAGTATAAGATTAACAGTATAATATTACAAAGACAAGCACCGATAATGATAACTATATTATTTCCAAGTACAATCATAAAGATAGAGAATTTCACGTGTTCAAACAAAAATTTGCTGAAGAAATTATTTCAAATAATATAGGAAAACTAAATGCACAAAGAAAAACACAAAAAGTTACAACGTCCGTATCATTGCCATCAAGATTTTCTAGACAACGTTTTCCAATGGTCACACCATCAACTTCGTCAAAACAAGCTCAAAAGCGTTGCGTCGTTTGTTTACAAGAAAAGAAAAGGAGGGAAACTATTTACCAGTGTGAAAATTGTGAAGTACCTATATGCATCCCACATTTCAAATATTACCACACTGAACAAAATTTCTAACAAATAATGCTGAAAAATGACTTTTTTTTACTTTTATAGAATTTTACACGTAAATATGAAATAAAAATTTTTCGATGATATGGGCCTTTTTTTCATATTTCCGTATGATGCAAATGGGTTAAGGCACATCAACCCGCGATACCCCTATAATGGAACAACTTTCGTACAGTTTCTATCTCTATCTAGTTCCACTCTATTAGAATTATTTCTTTTAGTTGCTGCTTACTGGTAATACGGCGATTTTGTACACGTTTTCCCAATTCAGTTTCAACGTGTTCTATGAGATTTAAGACAGGTGATTTTAGTGAGATAGTTAGCCTATGTGATGTATTAAAAACAATTCGTTGTCGTACTATATAAGCAGTATGCTTTGATTATTATCTTGCTGAAAAACAAAATTATCTCCATCATTTAATTTTTCTACAATTTTTATTACATGATTTTTTAAGATATTCAAATGAGCCCATTTGTCCATTATGTCTTCGATGAATACTAGCGCCATTTGAGCTCATACAGCACCAAAACTTTATACCACTATCGCTGCGTTTTACAGTACTCTGCGCGTTGGTTGAATTCAACTTTGAATCATCTCTGATATTTTTATCAATCAAATAATATCTGAAATTTTTGAGAATCTCCACACTGATATAGGTCCATCACTCACAAAGATATTAAATTTGGATTTGTCGAAGAACAACACGATATCCCAAAAATCAATTCCATCTGTAATATAGACTTTAGCAAATTGTAATCTTTGTTCCTGTTAATTTTGCTAATTGTTGGTTTCCGACTTGCAATTCGAGATCAGTAACCCGCATTTCTCGACACTCGACGAATAATTATCAAATGGAAACGCTTGTTAAAATTGTTCACGATTTCTGAATACGAATACCCTTAATTATATAAATTTAGTATGATTTTTCGTATCGTTTCTTACATTTTACTCTCCACCTTACATATTTCTATATTCTTGTAAAAACAGTTGACTGTGTCTGAAACAAATGAATACCGTTGAATGTAGGAGAAATAAGCTGCATACCGACTTTGTAGAAATTTCACCCTAATTTTGGTGAAAAAGTGCCTTTAATATGTATATATATTTTTTTTTTGTAATATGATTAATTAAAAAATAATATGTGTCAAAAATCAAGTATGCCAATATATCGTGACTATATATATATAG
>NIJG01000108.1:208378-228736 GCA_002201625.1 Euglossa dilemma
ATATATTTCTTCATTTTATGGAAAGTATTCATCTACTAATTCACTCAGCAACAAATTGACTATTATTTACGTTTAATTATAAAAACAATAACTTTTTTCAAGCACCGGTCAATAGGTATACAAAAAGCGTTGGTAGATTTCGTATTAATTATAAATCAAGCAAATGATACAATTTAGCAGGAGGCGAATACAACGTTTGTTTCAGAAATTAAAAGACGATTTAATTTTGCAAGCGATGAAATCCACGAAAACGGATATATTTCGTTTATTCGATTATCTTGCTTTCGATCCGAGATATCGGAGGGATATTAAATATTCACGAAAGAATAAAATATTTATTCGATAATTCTCTAGCAAAAGTAACAACTTTAACGAGAGCAACTGAAAGAAACAATGTTCTAGAATTTTTATATGAAGAATTGAAGCATACATCGTAAAACCGTAATTGATATTTGATTTAAAATTTAAACCACTAAGAGTGTTAGAGGGTAGATTTAAAAAGTACCCCAGAATTGATTAATTTGCAAAAAATCACCTAAGAAGAACCGACTATTGCTGAAAAATATTCTAACGCTTCTTTTTCTCCATTAAAATAGACAATTGTTTTAACACTAGGTTTACGGGGTTTTTTTGTATACCTATTTGTACAGACACCCGTCAGATTTAGGGTAAAGAAAACCACATATATTCTTTAAAAAACAAACGATGGGTTTAATTTGAAAACAATCGTAATATTAACAGACTTAATATAAGTTAATTAAAATTAATTAAATCGGTTAATATCGTATAATTGAAGCAACCCACCCGTCAAATTGACGGGTCCCGTAAATCTAGTGTTAATAAACGTTATTAACTGAAACTCTGCTGTCTAACAAATTTCGCCTCAAGATAGACCGAGGAACTTTACCTTTTTTTCAACAGAATGATTAGAGGAGAAAAGGAATGCGTCATAACTACTACACAATCTGTCGACACACAGTTTCCAGTCGTTAATCGCGAAGTTGTATTCTGCACAGCCATTAAATACAGCTGTATGACAACAACCTGAACTTTCCAGGCCATCTGGAAAATTTGTACTATCCATTAATACCATCGCACCAGTCTCTAACTGTTCCTGTTTCGAGCTTACGAAGCTCGGTTCGCTCAGAGGTATTATGCGTTCGAGAAGAGTTGGCACCGTGTGTTTATATCCTCACGACTGACTGACCTCGCTGACACTCCCTCGATTACAGGCAGTGATCATTATTCCGAAACGGTGACCAAGATCATCGACAGGCCGTAACGAATCGAAGGAGTAATAGTATTATTATTTAGTATTATTATTAGAGCGAGTTAACCCTTTGCGGACTACCGCCGCATATATGCGTTCTTCGTAAATCATCAAATTGGCCGAAGAACTCGTACGTGCGTTCCGCGAAAACAACTGATAGAGCCGAGAAACGCATATATATGTCTCATGTAAATGCGTGGCTATGGCCGAGAAACTCAAATATGCGTTCCGCGAAAACAACTGATAGAGCCGAGAAAAAAATCGGTGAAAATCTGTGCATGTGCATCTAATATATCCAGAATTTGACTTGGAGTGCTTGGAACGAAAACCGCGTTTAAGCCGAAAAATGAGCTGACAATTTTAAATGACTATCACAACAGGAGCTCGGCACTACGGTACGGTTGACTTCGAACCGTCCCGTCTGCAAAGGGTTAATAGTAAAATTAACTTCAAGGAAGAGAAAACTAACGTCTACTCAGTCGGTTTCGCTACTGTCGTCGATGCTCTTTGTCATTGTTTCGGTCAATAGTGGTCACTACCTGTAACCAAGGGAGTGTCAGCGAAGTCAGTCGCTCGTGAGGATGTAAACACGCTGAGCCAACTCTTTTCGAACGCGTAATACCTAGAATCCTATCTTGTCTTTACTTCGTTTACGTTCTCTGGAAAATCTGACAAGTATCGTTGATGGTCTGTCAGATTTCGGTTGCGTCATCAATTTTGTCCGATGCTGTCACCCGGATGCGGTGGCTGGACTGACGTTATAACTACCTGGCACTCTTTTCTCGCGACATCTGTCACTGAGAATTCGAGATAGCAGTCTTGTATCTGAATTTAAATGACATCGTACTGATTCTGAGCTAGATAATACTCGAAACCACATCCCGTGACTTTTGTGATGGTTTTCAAGGATTAAATCCCATTCCAAGACTCACAATAAGACTATAATAACTGTTCTGCTGTTGATCTTCAGCATGAAGTTCGCGCATTGTATGTTACTGTTTTCTGTAAAACAGGTCCGGCAATGCCGTCAATGCTGAACTATCGTGTGTTCTGTTTTTACCCTTTGCACTCGAGAGGTGACTCTCAGTCACCATTCGTTTTAATGCCATAGCTTGAATTCGAATAAGCGATAATAACTATTCTAGGAAGCTTAATTTTAGGAAAGTAGGATTACAGGATAACATGAAAGTTACCGATAGACAAATGTTGTTTTTTTCCAAATCAAACGTTGAGTTTCGCGGGTTTTACAGGGGGACGAAGCGCGAATCGACGAAAGCTTTAAAAGAGAGACCTTCGGCGGTATATGCGGAAACTTTTGCGAGATTTCAGAGACTAGAGAGATTCGAGAGATCCGAGAATATCGTCGTCAAATTCGAAGAAGCGTTTTTTGTAATCCCACTCGTTAAAGAGTGAAATTTCGCGAGTTCTATTAGTTCCTTTAACTGTTCTCGTTGTATCTTCGATTCTTTCTATAAACCAAGGCGAAAGAAAACCCACCTTTGGTTTTCTACGCTATATTAAAAATAACTACACGCGAAATATCGAAATAAAATACTTCCGTTCATTCCAAAGGCAAACGTATAGTTTTCTTAGTATATTTTCACGTATGGGGTATCACCGAGCTTATAGAAACGTAAGAAAAGCTTCTTCTTCATGCCGAAAAATTCTTCGAGTGCAAAGCGTTAATGTAGGGTGTTTGTATAACTCTTATTGCGCGAATAAATGTAAATATCACCTGTTGTCAGGATAACAGCAACAATGCGTCGTCGCATTGCTATTAAAGGGAACATTGCTGTCAAATCGTTAAACCGCTTATAGTATTGCATATAGTTAAATCATATTTATTCACCAATAAAATAAATATTGGTAAATCATCATGCGGTACATATATGTATGTGCGTAAGAGTGTAGTTAAAAGTCGTTAGATATATGTATGTAGATAACTAGACTTAGGTTGGTAGTAATTAAGGATATATTTTCACGTTGCTGTGTCGAAAACTCAGTATTTCTTTCATTCGTTGTTATTTTATCTTGGTAAGTACTCAGTAATCTAGACATTTCACGAGTGGGCAGCACTGTAAAACGAATCTTATGATATAATGATAAAAATGTAGATGTATGTCGGAAAGAAGATATGTACGAAGAGTTCTAAAAATGTTAAAAGTCTAAAATTTTATTTTCGTTATTCTATTAAATACCAAACTGTTTATTTTCTTTTATTAGGTCTAACGATAAGCATATTTTTCTTTTATTCTATAAGTAATAAAGTAAATTCAAGCAAAAATAGAGACATAAACCTTTTATTATATTATGTTATTAAAAACTATGTTCCACGTAATGTTTATATTTCTATAGTTATTTTTTATGTGTTATTTTATGTATATATTTCATATGAGAATTTTCATTACTTTTTACTTTAACTTTCCTCCAAATAAAGCATCTACAATTTGGTGAAGTTTAAAAAATTTAGTAAAGAAGTAAAGTTTTGACACTCGAGAATTGTGTACCTCTGTGGAAACAAGTTATAACAAACGTTTAAGTATTAAAATTGTACGCTGAATGATATATATGGTAGAATTGCAAGAAGAAAACAAGTTCGGAGCAGACTAACTTTGCGAAAGAGATCTGAAATAAATTACCTTTTAGCGATGGGTACAAATTTAAAGCTTGATGAAACTAATAGAAATATCGACAAATTTTATGATGGAAATCTGATTAAAAGTTTAATAGAAATTTAGCCCGAAGGGTAAGACACGACGATGCTTCCCTTATGGTACGAAGATGCATGTCATGTACCGACGTTAGAAAATTCCACTTTATCGAAGAATAATCGGATCAATGTGTATACCCGTAAATATTTAAAAACATAATTTAAAAGACAGAGTTGAGAGGAAATAATTTGTTTATTTCGTTTATTTATATAATTTGTTTAATAATGTTTAGGAAATAATTTTTGATCCCAATGCTTCTAAACATGTGCTAGAAAAATTCAAGAATGGCTATTTCATAATGTATCCTATCAATTGAAAACATCCCCAAAATGTTATCGAAGATCTTTGAGAACATTTAATATCGGAAACATGATCACAGTCGAGAGTTTCCTTTGTCGAGATTATTTTTATTTAGGTTGATGTTGAGTTTCGTAGATGATAGCCAGATATCGAACGCACAAGGAATTCTTATTAACAAGGAGAGGGCAAGGCCTGTGGGTCATCAATTTAGTTCAAATTTTGCACATTGGTAGATTTCGTTCCCCTATTTCTGAAAATATACCATTATAGCGGCAAACACTCGTTAGTTCGTTAATCCTTTGCACTACGCTGTCCTCTCTCAGAGGACTTTAAAGTTTATTAGTGATTACGGGGTATTAACTTATTTCAGCACAACTTCTTGAGAGATATATGTTTTTTTCTGGAAATGGCAGAAGAAATCAAGTCAAGGTATGGTAAAATTACTAAGATATATAAAAGAAGTGATTTTCGGGAGCCGAGAACACGTCCATCCACATCTTCGGCGGACATTAGACTATAATAAACTACATAATCTCGATGTGGGAGAAAGAAAACGGGATTGTACTACTTCGAAGTGCAAAGGGTTAAATATTGCAATTAAAGATTCGTTACTCTCGTATACGTATTTCTATTTGTCACAGTTACCAAATATTAGCGTGGCAACTGTAGAAAAATTTTTTTTAATTTTCTTAAACGTCCTCTTTACTATGCATCAGGTTATTGCACGTAAAAATGCATAATAGATTTTAAATAGATTGTAAAAGTTGTAATAAATATATATCTGTATTAATTGTGTCAAATAAAATTTTTATTAGAAAA
Organism: Euglossa dilemma; assembly: GCA_002201625.1. Lineage (NCBI taxonomy): Eukaryota > Metazoa > Arthropoda > Insecta > Hymenoptera > Apidae > Euglossa > Euglossa dilemma. The sequence goes on from NIJG01000108.1 coordinate 213,479, forward strand.
GAAAGTTGTAATAAATATATACCTGCATTGATTGTATCAAATAAAATTTTTATTAAAAAAGAAATAAATGAAGGAAATAAAAAAAAATGTACCCATTCACCGGTATTAGAGAAGTTCATCTTATTAGTATCTCATCAAACATCCATATAAATAGAAGTAACCAATGTGTATAGAAACCCATATAAGAAAGTAACGAATCTTTAATTGCAAATATTTAAAAAACTATAGAATGTTTTCCCCTATAATGGTGTATTTCCAGAAACGGGGGAACAAAATCTATTAATATATAAAATTTGAACTAATTCGGTGACTCACAGGCTTTGTTCCTTCCTTGTAAGATCTTTTTAGCAATCAGACAGACTACCACCATGCATTCCAGAACACGGTTCCGAAACTCATTCTACCATGACTTTAACCTCGACCAATTACAAGACGTTTTATATTAACCCCTTAACGCTTTAATGCCGAGTTAGACTCGTCATTTATTTCAAGGACCGTCTTTGAGTTTGATAAGTATTTCTCTCCATCTTATCAATAAAAATCTAATATTTTTCAAAAATTTTATTATTTTTTTTACCTTCCATTCTATAGTTCAACTCAGCAAAATAAAATAGTATTGTTCAATCGTATCAAGTGTATTTAATTTGTATGTCAAGGAGTTAATACGACGCCTACGTCTGGATGAATAAATTAAACGGAAAAAGTGTAACGCGATACTTCTCTCCTGGTTATATTATTCTATCGTTACGATATTAATCTACAATCGGTTTTATCGTCGATTATCTTCACCAAGTCCGTATGATTAATTTCATTGAAGCATCGAAGGCATCGCGAGAATCATCGCGTAGCGGGATTTATAACTCCGCAAAATCCAAGAGGATTGCAACGTCGACGTTGCAACCGTTGAATTGGGATCTAGGTTAGGAAGTAACGTATAGGTTGGCAGAACTGACAATGAGTGAACGGGAAAAGTGAAAGAAAGCAGTTTTTTCTTTCCGGTACGATACGTGAAAGTAGAAGCACGTGTGAGAGAAATTGCGAGAGAGGTTATGTGTGATCCACCATGTGGCGATGTACCGGCACACGTTCTTTGTGAATAATTTTCTATTTAGCAGTTAATTCACCACTTCTCACGAATAATTATACTTTAACCCTTTGCATTCGGTGATATATTCGTGACAGAAAAATACTGGTTAGAAGATTTTCTGCTATAAAGTCGACGATACTTTTAAACCGGTAAATAAGAAATCGTATAGAAATTAACACGTAGAATTATTTTACATTATATTATTATTTTATTTGATATTATATTTTTTTTATATTTTATTTTCTATATATTATTATTTTACATTCTTCGCATCGTTGAGCAATTTTGAATTTCTTATATTAATTAACATCGATTTTTAGAAACTGAGAAACGTCTCGAGTGCAAAGGGTTTAATACCTGTTGTTTATAAAGAAGTAATAGGAATCTTCAACACGAATGGAGTAATATGAACGTTGAAATTACCGAAAAACCTGTAAAATCAATGTCAAACAAATTCGAATAAAGAATGAAATACTAGAAATTATATATTGCGCCATTACACATACTGCAAGATTGAGCGAGCACATAGCAGAGACAATCGGAATTTCAAAACGAAACGGCGATCCGCTTGATTTTTGTGGCAGATAAGGAAAGAAGGACCACCTTGAAAAGAGCAACACAAGAAGTGAATAGAAGCAGTTAAATATTAGATGACAAGAGCGACGTGCAAAAGAAACGAAAGAATATTGCATTGAATGGACTAAAGTACAATTGACTATATAGCGATAGATTTATTTAACCGAGCCACCTCTACTGCTTCCTTTACAATACGAAAAAATGGTCGAATATTTTCACGACTCTCGTTTTGTATTACAATTTCGAAATATATATTTTGTTTTCACGTATAATGATTTACATGAAAATTGTTTGCAGTGCAGTAAAATAAATTGACAAATATTTATTGAAAATAAATTTTGTTGAAATTTTTTACTTTCAAATCTATAATTTCCCGAAAAATGCGCTTCACGCATAATTTTAGAAAGTCATATGTTCCGCTGTAATTACTCTTGTCTCGGCGGATGACACCGGTTATATATATATTCTTTCGTTTCGCTTCAGCGTGTCGCTTCCAGTGGGATAAATAGGTAAATAGGTAAGTTCGTTAGACCGCGTGCGTGACAAGACCGTATGCAATTATAACCAACGAGATTCTTTTCTATTCTTTTGTCTTCTTTTTCACTCGCTACTGTTATAATAAATGTATCGTTCTACTATAACTCAAGTATCTTGCTACGTATATTCGATAAAACGCTTTTTTTTTACACGAGGTAGCTGTATATTTTTGGGAACATACTAAAGCTCTACGTTCTTCAAAATTTTTATTCGGTTTATTACTTAATTATGTTATACATATATAATAGTTATTTTATTGCACCCATGGCGAAATAACCATTCAGTTTGTGATAAATATGCTCTGTAAGAAAAAACAACAGAGGGGAGAATATTTATTAACCCTTAACGAACGAATGCCGCCATACTCGCGACATTATAAATATTCTAAAAAAATCGAATGCCGCCATACACGCGGCATGACGTGATATTTTAGGAAATCTGTTAGGTTTGGCCTTATTTATACATGCAACAATTAAGGGCGATCGGCAATTGTTTTTTGTCGTGCTCTGGAACGCATTCCTCTCATTCCTCTCCGAGGATTGAGCGAAAATACATCGTTTTATATGCGGTCAATAAAGTTTGTTATCGTCATTTTCGGAGGAAGGCGGGAAACACGTAATTATTGCGATACTTGTAGTAAGAAACCTGGTATTCACATTAGGGACTGTTGGGAGAAGTACCACACCCAAAAAAAATATAAGTAATTTTGTATAAATATATCGTTAATCTATAAAAAATAAATTTATAAATGTATACAAATCTATACATTACATACACGCATCTATTTGTTTATTTCAATTCCTATTATTTTTCTGAAATTTTCACTTCAGTATTCTTTTGTACGGATGTATCTGTTCATATACTACTTATTATTACTGTAAGTTTTCATAAAATCAAATAAAGCGATATTAATTATGCATCTTTTCTCGTTCTGGAAATGAAGCATTTAATTTCCTAAAAATCCGTCGACTTACTGGTCATAGTATTAGAAAAATGCGCTCGTTCGTTAAGGGTTAACCGAAATACAGGACGTCGATTATTTCAGAACGAAACGTCTCGGGAGACTGCGAGAGCTTTTATTTATACGGTGAGTGAGCGAATGAGTGAATGTGGGAAGGATGAGTTGGCAACGAATGAGTGATTTTGTGTATCGAGCGTTCGCAGTAGTGCGTGAGCGAGAAAGTGCGAACAGTGCGTATCGAGTGCGAGCAGGAAATAAAAAAACCACAGGAAAAGTAAAACACGATATATTTGATAGAATGTAATATCTATCAAATTCCTCCCGCAGAGACGACGCCGACAAATTTTTAAATTGCAAATAAATACATAATAAATAAAAGAAGGAAGACGAAGAAATTGCCTATAGGAACGAAGAGAGGAGTAAAGATTCGAAGATTTTTGAGTTTCCTGCCGATAGTTGAAGCGATGCACTATCAGCAAATTACGTGGAAATATCATCTATTTTGTATATGCTATTATCGCTATGTTTATTACAATCGAACAGTGAATGATACAATCGGAATGTTCGTTACGAGCGAAACCGCGTCGATTCGATCAATTATAGAATAATTAAAACTGAAACTGTTATTATATTGTATCTGTTATATTATAATATAATATTAAAACAGCGTGATTATGTTATTAAATGTTAGAAACTTTATTAGATACTATTCATTTATTATAATATTCGATTTATATTAATATGTATATTCATTTAGATATAAATTAATATCTCATTGGTTAAACAGTAACCATAAATACTTGGATTTTCCCGACATTAGCTTATTGTTTATTATTTAAATCAGTTAAAAACTTTTACTTTAACCCGTTGCACTCGAGAGGCGAGTCGCCATTTAATCAGATTCTAAACATCGATAATAATTAATATATCAAATTTAAAGTTTCCCAACGATACGTGGAATAGCGAAATAAAATAATTCTATGTCTCAATTTCTATACGATTTCTTATTTACCGTTTTAAAGATGTCGCTTCATAGGAGAAAGTCTTCGAATTATTATTTTTCTCTAACGAAAAGATCGCCGAGTGCAAAGGATTAATAATGGTATGATATTTGATGAAAAGAATGGCTTTAATTTAAAAAACGGAGAATACAAAATTTTGCCTTTTCCTTAGAGTACTGTTTCAAAGAATTCGGAATTGGATTGCGCTATACAAGTCAACATCCGAGCATCGTGCAGCTGTAATAACACTTTAGATATGGTAAACGTTGGAGCTTTTGCATACATCTTAAATTTCAAAACTGACTGATAAGACGGACTTTATACATTGCATTTACAACTACGACCCTCCCGTATCACGGTATTTCGAGAAAACGATTTTAATACAACACGATATGAATGTAGCGACTGTCCTCTTACAATAAGATCTTTTTGTAACACAGCAGGAATGTTTCCATCGCGATACAGTTTTTGTTAATATAAGGAACACATTCCGCATAGCAATGCAGAACTAATTCTCACGAGAAAATAATTCAATAGACGGTTGCTCGTTCACAAATTTAAACGTACATACATGCTGACGTGTATTAATAAAATTGTTAAGTCATGAAACTTTTTATTTGTTTCGTGGCGAACATCGTTCTCACCCTGGCCATTAGATGGATTCCAACTTCAAGGAGGTTCGAGGTAAAAAGCCTTACTTCCTCCGTATACAAATTCCAGACATTGCAATAGCACTCCCGTTGTTCCAATCTGTACTATATTTAACAGTCGAATAGAAATATCAAAGAATTAATGAAATAGAGCAAATTCAATGTCGCCGGTGCCAAAGGGCTGGCCACTCCGTTATAAACTGTAACCTTGGGTATAAATGTTATACCCATATATAAATGTTAAATGTAGCGGTAACCACGCGTCTGGTGAATGTAAATTATCTCCATTAAACGACGAGAATAGGGTAAATATCGCGTCTCATATGGAAACTGTCTTAGATTGAAATAAATAAGGGTAAAAATAGAAGAAAGACAGTTGGAACTCCTTCTAGCGAAAGAAAGTCTAAACAATTTAGTAAGCCCAAAAATATCTTTCAGTTAAATAATAAGAAATAAAAAAAAACAATAGGTCCTCGCGACAAAACCCCCATCAATAAATATCTCACTGACAACCTCGATCATCACGGAACTTAAAAAAAATTAATACAATAATTAGCTTCCACCTAAAAATAATCACAGAACCAGTTCAAACCACCGCAAAAAAATAAACACAATTCTAGAAATACTTGACATAGCAAAAACCAACTAAAAACCAACAAAAAATATTCTCCATCAACGTAAACTCAATCATCTCGAATGAAAGAAGGGACTTGAATTTTCTAAAACAACACACACCGGACATAATACTATTGTGCGAGACGAAATTAATTCCAACCCACGAACTATCGTTCAAAGACTACAACCTCGTCATTCTGATTAGAAAACACATAAAAATAAAAAGAACATACATCGATACAAACCAACCTAGCGGATGCCTGGAATCCTTAATAATAGTTTGTCTTTGGACATAAATATTCAATGTTGCACGCCATAAGCAAATTCATTATGCAGACGATTGTGTCGGTGTCTTTTTTCATAAATAGAGAAAATATTCGACATGGTATAGCTTGATGGGCTATTCTATGAATAAATAAGAAAGAACTGCTCCATACACTTAATAAAAATCTTATAGAACATGCTACTACGTAACATGCTACTACTAAATGTTTCTACGTAAGAGAAGACGAAAATAAATCAATCAGACCCTTCAAAATTATAAACGCACTCTAACAAGGGACAACTAACCCATGCTATTTAACGTATTCATTAGCGACCTCCTACAATTGTATAGCCAGAACAACGGTACGAATAAATCAGCCATAGCATTCGCAGACGACTTACTAATATATGTTCGAGGAAATAAACTCTCCTTCGTAAAAACCGAACTACAAAACTTATTCAATAAAATACGAGATTACTTGGAAGTCTGGAAACTTCAAATAAATCCAACTAAATGCAAACCTATTCAGGCCATATATTAGGTCGCCCCATAACTTCTTTCGCGGTGATATTTACATTCTTCGTCGCATTTTATAAACTATATCGATGATTAACGTGTTTGCCAACGAAATAGGAAGAAATAGAGAAACAAAAGGGCGATTACATTTTTTCTTAATATTTCAAGGTTTATTCGACATATAATTCTAAGTAGTAAAAGTGAAAATTCGCAAGAACTTATGGGACGACCTAATATCTCCAAGATATCAAACACTCATGCAGCCACTCGCACTGACATAAAAAAAATCGCCATACACGAACTAAACAACGCAAACAAATTGTTCGTTATCCAGGGATATACTTAAACTTTAAATTAAAATGGAATCACAACGTTGACATTCAACTACGCAAGGTTAAAAACGCCTTCGCGAACAAACGATTATTCTACGCGAAAATACTATGTTATTAATGTGGGAATGGCGAGCGGGCTGATGAGTTCTAAGAAAGGAAATAGCATTAAGAGCAATAGCAGAGCGAATGAATGTGTGATTTCAGTTCCAAGTGAGTGCGTGCGGATAGATGAAAGAGACCGTGCACAAAGAGATCGGATGAACGGGTATATCTCTGGCAGTGCAAGTGAAAAAGGAAGAGTCTAAAAATGCGATCGAATGTTTATGATACGTGACAAAATAATAAAGGCGATAGGATATGAGCGTGTCAGTTGAAAGTTATCAGACAGTAGTCAGTAGTCAGTTGTTAAAGAATCGAGTTGCTGAGAGAACGTGAGGGATTAGCTATATTAACCATTTGCACTCGAATGGCGACTGTTAGTCACCATGAAATTTCGAAGACTCATATTAACCCTTAACAAACGAATGCCGCCATACTCGCGACATTATAAATATTCTAAAAAATCGAATGCCGCCATACACGCGGCATGACGTGATATTTTAGGAAATCTGTTAGGTTTGGCCTTATTTATACATGCAACAATTAAGGGCGATCGGCAATTGTTTTTTGTCGTGCTCTGGAACGCATTCCTCTCATTCCTCTCCGAGGATTGAGCGAAAATACATCGTTTTATATGCGGTCAATAAAGTTTGTTATCGTCATTTTCGGAGCACTATCTGTTAGAAGAAAGAGAAACGAAGTCGTGCGTACATGCGTGCCATTTTTTTTTCCACACCCAAAAAAAATATAAGTAATTTTGTATAAATATATCGTTAATCTATAAAAAATAAATTTATAAATGTATACAAATCTATACATTACATACACGCATCTATTTGTTTATTTCAATTCCTATTATTTTTCTGAAATTTTCACTTCAGTATTCTTTTGTACGGATATATCTGTTCATATACTACCTATTATTACTCTAAGTTTTCATAAAATCAAATAAAGCGATATTAATTATGCATCTTTTCTCGCTCTGGAAATGAAGCACTTAATTTCCTAAAAATCCGTCGACTTACTGGTCATAGTATTAGAAAAACGCGCTCGTTCGTTAACGGTTAATTAACATATCAAATTGAAGATAATATACCAATATACGAAATATCGAAGTCATATAATTCCACGTATTAGTTACGGTCCTTTATTTACCACTCAAACAAATAACGTCAGTTTTATACCAGAAAATCTGTAAATTTCTACCTTTTCGTAGCCAAAACATCGCCGAGTGCAAAGGGTTAACTCCTTAACATACAATGACGAGTTAGACTCGTCATTTATTTCAAGAATCTTCTTTAACTTTGGATAGTATTTCTCTCCATTATATGCCAAGGGATAAGTTTTATGAATTAATCCTATCAATAAAAATCCAATATTTTAAAAGAAATATATTCTTTTTCCACCTTCCATTCTCTAGATTAAATTAGTGAAATAAAATAGTATTTTTCAATCGCATCAGGTGTATTTAATTTGTATATCAAAGGGTTAACCTACAACTACGAGTGAGACACGTAATCTTGTATTCGGGCCAAAACTGATTATCACGGGTTTGGCCCGTAGTACATCAGTCCGGCCAAATGTAAATATCATGGGCATAGCCCGGGCACGGTTTGTAATTTGCCCAATCACAAACAGCACAGATTAAGCACCTGGTAGATTCTTATTATTGCTTTATATCATCATCGGTTACATGTTATTCTTGGTCACGTTCGCACTTTGAAATATATTTTCTTAAATATTATAGAAGTAACCCCATAAGATGTTTCCAAAAAGAAAATTTTGTGACGAGAATAATGAGAGTTCTGTTAACACGTTCCGTGCCAAGCCATTTTTGTCTGACTTGTCGTTCAGGCCATTTGATATTTAGACTAAAGGTTGATATATTGTCACGCAACATTTCACTACATTATCAGTACATAAGTAGTTCTCTTGTTTAGGGTAGTTATTACATCGTGTACCATAAGTGGTACACGTGGCGCTGCGATCAGTTCGATTATAAAACTCAGTAAGTTCGTAACAAACCTGCTGCATTCGAATTTGTTTTAAAAAACGAGAGAAATAGAATATGTAACGAAAAATGAAGTAGGCAAATATTCGGAGAGAACATTTTTTGTTTTTCGTTTTTTTCTGTCAGAAAACGAGTTTCTATTATTTACTTTCATTCGAATATTCTTTCATCTTTTAATCTTTTGATTTGAGCAAGTTATTCAACTCTCATTTTTAGTCCTAATGATAGGTAATATGGAAATACACGACAAAGAGAGTTCCAGTTCTATTTCCACGATTGCCCGAGAAATCGGTCTCTATGCCTCCGTTGCTTTAATAAAATCCACCGTTAAATGTAAATATTAATTATCGTATATATAACAATTAAATAAACTTATGTGTTTTGTCTATACTGTATTTTACACAATGCCTCATTCTTTTGGTAGAAATATATTTTACAGAATTACATTTGTCATAAAATGTATGTTTTCAGTTCATTAAATAAATATGACTGCGTGTATCACCGGTGGAACGTGTTAACCCCTTGCCTTACGATTTATTTTTCAACAAAAGCTACACTAAGGTCGTTGGCTGAGCGTTCGAAACTGTACAAATCGCAAACTTCCTATGATTTGTATATACACGTGCGCGGTACAATTAACTTTGCAAGCTGTTTGATAAATAATTACGATTAGTTGATTATTAAACAAAAAACAGATTTATTTTTGAAAATTGGACCGATAGCCTTACGAGGCGTCATTGTAAGCTAAAGGGTTAACACTTCTGCTACTGAAAGTAACAGTAGTGACATTATACGTTCTGTGCGAAAAAAAAATGCAAGCGATTAATTATTGATGATACCTCTGATAAAGATCAACTACCTGAACCCTGGATTTGGAAAAAAATAAGAAATAGTCCAAAAATGTGAAACTATACGATGACTCCTGGCATAAAAGTGGCAGCCTGAAGTCAGTTAGAAGGGAATAAAAGAGAATTAGATATATTGAATATAATATTTGATAACATGTTCTAGGAGAATATTGTAACTAAGATTAATGGTTACGCAGATCATATACGAACCAATCCAAACAATACGACGAATCGACGATACTTGGTTTTCTGTGGATTCTAATGAAATCGTTAATCCTTGAAATACCGTTTTGGTGATATTATTATTCCTTGGAAAATTCCATATTGCGACCTCGCGTCACGTGAGTGTAGGACATTCGATACTCCTTTGGTGCCGCGATTATTAAACTCTCGCGACATTCAGATACGTCTTTATCTCGTTCGTTTGAGGCGCCGAAACTTTGAGAAACGCCGAAAGATAGAAACGCCGAAAGATCAAAACATTGAAACGCCGAAAGATAAAAACATTGAAACGTCGAAAAATCAAAACGTCGAAACGCCGAGACACCGAAAAGCCGAAATGCCGAAACGTCGAAACGCCGAAATGCCGAGACGCCGAAACGCCGAAACGCCGAGACGCCGAAACGTCAAAGTATAAAAAGGTGGAAACGCCGGGACACAGTCCACTAATTATTCGAAGCGAACACACACGTCTCCTCAAGGAACCGTTCGCCACTAATCGTCGTTAATTAAGATCGACCTAGGGACGATATACAAAAATTAAAAGATACTTTACATTGTCCATAATAATGGTTCAGGAGAAAAAACCAAGAATTCAAATGAATTGGTCGATGAGGGCTGTTATAGAAACGCCCATATTTAGAAATTCAATACCGCTCAAAAGATATCTGCAAATTACAAGATGTTTGCTCTTCGCAAATGATAATCTGGTTCCCAGTAGAGACAAATTGAGCAAAATAAAACTTGTGACCAATTTTCTTAATCAGAAATTTATACAAGTGGGTTCCCTTAGGACCGATTTGTCGAACCGTGGAATGGCTCAAAGGCTGTGCGATCTTGTTTACGTTTTGGGCTCAGACTGTTGAAACGTAAACCATAGGTTAAGAGGTTAATCCGAATAAATCACTTATATTATTAAAAATTCGTCATTGTCCACTCAATATTCTTACGTAAAGTTTGGACTTATCTAATAACAAATCCTACATAAATTTCTGGTAAGGTCAATAATCACGTATGCCTGTCAAATATGGTTTAACATCAGCGTGACGACAAAAATTAGAATCTTTGAACGAGTAAATAATACAGAATATCGGAATCAAAGTACACAAAACACATCGGCAACCATAAAATATACGAGGAAGCACAAATAATCCGAATAGACATATTTATACTCGGACCAATTAGAAACCACCGGGCCAATCTAGACAGGAACTCGACAAACTCGCTAACCAGTTAACTGTGATTGACGAGTATACTCGTCATGGAGAAGTGGCACGATTTTGTGTATTGACGAGTATACTCGTCATGCATAAAAAATAGTGACCATTGGCTATTTAAATTCTAATTTTTGTGAAAAACAAAACATATTCTCAAATTTCATGCTGTTTAGAATATTTTGAGACCAGTCCGGAATAAAACAAATGAATAAAAAATATAAACAATTTGAAATAAACTCATGCGCCACCATATGCACCGGCTGAAACATCTTATCAGTTCACATAAGGAATTTATTTATGTGCCTGTTTTGCTGAATACCACGCCACAGCAGAAATTTAAATTCTTGCTATCATATGTAGTTAATTTTTTTTTTTTGTCTAATAAGTATGTCATTTATGTTTAAGTTAACAAAATAAATATACATTTATGTGCGATGATAACGTTTTTTAGATGTTAGCCTAAAAGGGACAAATGTAAAAGTCAGAAAGTTGATTTATAATAGGGTTTCTTCAGGCAAGGTTAGTCATGGGACAATTGCGTGACGCCGACCAGGAACTGAGCCTATTGATACCTGCTGGCCAGAAGTTACCTAGCTATCGAGTGGTGTAAATGCCAATTGTTTGATGTCAGAAGTATGTCTGAATTTATTGAAGACATTTTTGCGACGTATCCAATTCAAAGAGAAAAATCGATACAAACTCGGCCATTTAGATTTAATGTAAGCCAATTAGGCGGGAATCATGTTCCGGATTATATATCCGCAACTTTAGAAACAAACAACCCTATGCGATGGTAATCACACTGCTATAAACGTAAGATCAGGACGGAATCGTGTTACTGGTGTTTCATTTGCAATATCCCATTGTATATAGTACCCTATTTCGCTAAATACCACTCCACAGCAGGAATTTAAATTCTGGCTTTTATATGTATAATATTTAGTTTTTATTGCGTTTTCAGTTTAATATGTATGTCATATATATGTGTATGTTAACCAAATAAGTAAATATTAGTAATAAAATTGTCAATTTTATAAAATAATCCCATCTTTTTGATCCAATATCTTACCAGCGCAACTTACTCTGTGATTGACGAGTATACTCGTCATGGCTCGATTCTGGTGACACAAAACGGTGCGTACTCCCAAACGAGGGCGCCACAGTTAACTGGCTAATAGCACACTCGATATACCCTAACCCTCTATATTTCGAACGCTCCAGAAAAACAGGCTACCATCCGAGTCGTTTACCTAGTTGGATCAAGAGGGTCTCGAACAAAACGAAAACAACATCCCAGTAATCTAATCGTCCCCAATCAAGACCGACCTAGTGACGCTATACAGCCCCTCTAACCTTAGCGATGAGTCCGCTACCAGATGAAACGCATCCCTTCTTTTTCTTTTCGTCCCTTTCAACATCATCGCGACACGGAAGATACCCGAGTTCCAATATCCACAGCCTACCATGGAGGGAAGGCCTCCATCGTGTAATTTTCGTATCATCGCACCATCGTATAATTTTTCTATTTGAAGATATTACAAATATATTACATTTATTTGGAAACAATTTTCTTTTTATTCGTCGATTTTTATAATGTTTGGAAACTGACAACGAAGAGACGTTGTTTAAATTTTTAATCGATTGAAAAATGAAGGAGAGTCTTCGACTGTTGGAATGTCATTTCCAACATTCAGGCACAATTCAAGTATAATTTTTCTATTTGAAGATATTAGAAATATATTACATTTATTTGGAAACAATTTTCTTTTTATTCGTCGATTTTTATAATGTTTGGAAACTGACAACGAAGAGACGTTGTTTAAATTTTTAATCGATTGAAAAATGAAGGAGAGTCTTCGACTGTTGGAATGTCATTTCCAACATTCAGGCACAATTCAAGTATAATTTTTCTATTTGAAGATATTAGAAATATATTACATTTATTTGGAAACAATTTTCTTTTTATTCGTCGATTTTTATAATGTTTGGAAACTGACAACGAAGAGACGTTGTTTAAATTTTTAATCGATTGAAAAATGGAGAGCCTTCGAATGTTGGAATGTCGTCGAACTTAAACGAAACAAAAATTCGAAAAATATATAAAATATAAAAAGGCAAAATGAAAAGTAGTATTGTGGAAAAATGTTCTCGGTATACGAGATCTCAAAACTATTCTCGAAAATATCAGGTTGTTTAGAAACGTATCAGAAACATGAAGCACTGCCTAGAAAACTAGAAACATACCCGGATTTAAAACATAGTAAATAAACATAAACTACAAACAAACCAGCACAAGCACATCGAGTAAACAATTCGAACGAATAAAAGATCGTTTAAGCACTTCTGGAAGAGAATATTAGCCATTATATTTTGAATATTACGACGCTTTTTGCAGCCATATAAAAGCGTATTAGACACAAAACGTACAAAAATAATACGAAGTTCAAAGAAACGAGCGTATGTGGTTCAAGTTTTAAAATTATGGCGATACGTGACACTTGCGATACGGTATCGATCAGGGTGGAACAAACTTATAAACTTTTGTAAATAAAAGTTATCTCGTAAACTGGAGAAACGATATCGAATGATCACAGAGCATACTGACTGCTCATATTTCGTGGAAATAGGATACTAACAAAGTTAGCATGGTAACGCAATCGAGATAAAAAATAAATCAACTCTAATCTAATTTGCAAAACCTTTCGAGTAGATTAATTTGTAAAAATACATACAGTAATTTCTACGCTATTGCTTCGAAAACTATATTGTATAATCAATCTGTCGATTGATAGATTTGTACAATCTGGTCCACGACAGAGTGAACGGAAACACGTTGCGTTTGTATTCGCCTCACGGACGTACACGAATGTAAAAAATTCAATACATAACAATAGCAATTTTTTTTTCTAATACGTCTGAAACTAGAATTGATCGCAAATTTTTATTAAACAAAAAACTTGTGCGAAATTACGGTATTTACAACATAAAGTTCACTTAAATCGGTGAAGAAGTAGCAATTAACACTAGAACTACCGATCTGTAATAAGCAATTACATATATTTTACACAAATGAAGATAATTATAGTGGTACGAAGAAGGAAGATAACTATAAACAATTATGTTTCGATTTGAATGAAGGTAAATTTTGTCAAAAGAAATTCATATATTCTCAGAAGAGATAAAAATAAAATATCTGAAATAAGTCATTTTGACTTATTTGGAAGTTCTAGTGTTAAAGAATTTTAGCTGTTTACGTTTCAAGTCACCTTTGCATATTACCACTTTAATTTTGATATGCTAATTTAACTTTAACGGTTATTTTATATTCGATCGTTGAAAGTTTCAAAGAAACATATATTTCTTAACAGGTACTCCAAAGTAAAATATAAAAGTTTGATCGTATTCATTGAGCGACTAAAAGTTTCAACTTCAAACCGATGAAACTCTCAATGATAAATTTGTTTGAAAGAACTTTTACATTTTCATAGCAGGAAATGCTGCCCAACTACAACCTTTTTCGTTTTCGAAAATATAAAAGATCCGAAATAAAAGTTTCAGCGAGTTTTATAACTGTTTTCGACGAAGCAAAAAGTGAAAAATAAAAAAATAACTGTTAGACCAGAACTGACCGAAAAGTTTAACGCTTTCAGTCGAACCTTGTTTTAGGTATCGATATATCACAACTACCTATGAAATAAATAAACGCTAGCTTAAACCAAGCATAACAGTTTTGCGGCATTTTCCTGTCACCAATTGTTCAAATTTCTTATGACATAATAACTAAAATATATTTATACCGCTAAAAGAACGATGCACGAGGTATCATCGCGGAAAGCTGTGATAGAAGAAAAACAAGCTTATTAGAAACTACAGAAGGAAAAAATATTTTTTTGATGACAGATGATTGATACATCGTCTTTTTATCGTTATTAACGTTAACGTGTTCAAAAAGTGAATATAAAAGTGTAAACAATTTTTTAAAGTTGCGCAGGTCTCTTTCTTTGCTGATAACAAGATATATTGATCTCGACGTTTGGAATAGAAGAAGAACGTATCGAATGAAAAGGCAATCGTGAAATAGGAGTTTACTGTAAAGAAAGAACTATCTGGAAAGATGGAACTTAACACTAGGTTTACGGACGTTTTTGAATACCCATCTTTATGGAGACACGTCAGATTTACCGGTAAATAAAACTACATATTTTCCTAAAAAATAAGACCATGACTTTAATTTCAAAACAATTACGATATTAACAAACTTAACATAAATTGATTAAATCTATTAATATTGTATAATTGCAGCAACTCACCCGTCAAATTGACG